>JBAMJV010008495.1:0-63009 GCA_037951105.1 Echinarachnius parma
CTACCGTGACACTAAACGAACACGTTGCAGTGTTGCCCGATGCATCCGTAGCGGTATAGGTCACTGTCGTTGTCCCGATGGGAAACGAGTCTCCAGGATTATATTCTGAAGTTAGAGTAACCACCCCGGAGTTGTCCGTGGCAGATAGCGGCGTCCAAGTGATGCTGACTGAGGTCCCAGAATTGGAATTCCTAGTTATATCCGAGGGACAGCCAGTAATGATCGGTGCTTGAGAATCTAGGTTTCATATACAATATTCAAGGGGTAAATTGAAAACGAACGTATCGTAAATAAAGATGAGTAGTATTTACATACGTTTCATGTTTACGATTCTGCGAACTGTCAATGCAGCATGTTTCACCCTCTCCAGAAAGCCATGGGAGGCTCTGAATAGAGTGTGAACACGTCATGCAACGTCAGCATATCATCTCCACCGATGGAAAATGAAAAATACCCCTGCCTGTGGTTGCAGGAATCCAGCCCTAACAGTGCAGCATGTGGTAAATGACTGCTCTCGACGATGTTTGCCCCGATGTTTTTAGGGGTATTCATCAAACAACAGATGCTGCTCTGACATGTCTAACTTATTCATACTTGTCATTAACCAGGACGAAAAACCAATTTAAATCGATTGGTTATTTAAATTATTTAGTTTATAACGGCAGATGGCGGCGTCCAAGTGATGCTGACTGTGGTCCCAGAATTAGAATTCCCAGTTATATCCAATTGACAGCCAGTAATGACCGGTGCTTGAGAATCTAAGGTTATAAATAAAATATATCAGGGGTAAAATGTGAACGAACGTTTCGAAAATAAAGATGAGTAGCAGTTATACATGCTTTTCAGTTTACATTACTGCGAACTTTGAATGCAGCATGTTTCAACCAGCCCAGAAAGCAAGGAGAGACTCTGAGTAGGATATGGACACTGTATTTAACGTCAGCCTATCACGTCTATCGATGGAAAATTCAAAATAGCACTGAATGTGATTGCAAGAATCCAGACCAGACAGTGCAGCATGTGGTAAATGACTTATCTCTACGAGGTTTTCTCCAATTTTAAGGGGATTCCTTTAATAACAGATTCTATTCCGACCTGATTAACTTTCTTAGACTTGACATACTTACGCATATTTCATACGATCAAAACAAACAAACCAGGTACATTAGCGTATGTCATGTATGTTGGAGAATGCAATACCTAATGGTTCAAGGACTTCAAGTACCGGTGTTGGTTTTTAAAACGTCACTTTGTATTTACCTACTACCGTGACACTGAACGAACACGTTGCAGTGTTGCCCGATGCATCCGTAGCGGTATAGGTCACTGTCGTTGACCCTATGGCAAACGAATGTCCGGGATTATAGTCGGAAGTTAGAGTAACCACCCCGGAGTTGTCCGTGGCAGTAGGCGGTGTCCAGGTGATACTGACTGTGTTCCCAGAATTGGAATTCCCAGTTTTATCCGAGGGACAGCTAGTAATGATCGGTGCTTGAGAATCTAAGATTACAAATAAAGATATTTTAGGGGTAAAATGTGGTGAACAAACGTTTCGTAAATAAACATAACATGCTTTTTGCATTTCTGCGAACTTTCAATGTAGCATGTTTCAACCTCCCCAGAAAGCCACGGGAGGCTCTGAATAGAGTGAGAACACGTCATGCAACGTCAGCATATTATCTCCACCGATGGAAAATGAATAATACCCCATGCATGTGGTTGCAAGAATCCAGATCAGACAGTGCAGCATGTGGTAAATGACTGCTCTCGACGATTTTTGCCCCAATGGTTTTAGGGGAATTCGCCAAACAACAGATACTGCTATGACATGGCTAACCTATTCATTCTTGATATTAACCGGGACCAAAACCAATTGAAACCAATCGGTAGTCATTGAATAATAAATTTAAGGGGGAAATTGAGAACGAACGTTTCGTAAATAAATATCAGTAATTGTCACATGATTCAAACGAAATATACTTAGTAAGAAAGTTACCGACAGCATTTATATTGGCCAAACTAATTGATCAATATGTTGGATAAACATGTAGTTTCAAAAAGGGCACATGTGGTAAGATCCTAACTTTAGAATGTGTTTAATGCAAAAATATAATTAAAGGTTTCATGCGCGCCCCTGAAATTGGGCCAAATGAAACAGCTTATTTGCCCATCCATGCCGGCTATATTATGTACCCGTGGCTACACGCCAGTTCGCACGCGTGGCGCATCTGGCTGCATATGTCATAGTTTTTGCACGCAGCGAACATACAAATCATTAAAAAAAAAAAAAAAATTGAATTATGAATCCATTCCTCCACCTGGCACAGCCAGATTGCACTGAGGAAATCCAAAAAGACTAGCCGTGCGTGATCATACTTTGAACAGCTGATTTCCATTTGGGATTGCCACTAATGTAAATAGGTTTCCAACATAATTTTGACCACATTTCTCATATTAGTTTTTCATCCTGGGTAAAGCTTGCGCAAATGCGTCATCACCTTGTACTTACCTACTACCGTGACACTAAACGAACACGTTGCAGTGTTGCCCGATGCATCCGTAGCGGTATAGGTCACTGTCGTTGTCCCGATGGGAAACGAGTCTCCAGGATTATATTCTGAAGTTAGAGTAACCACCCCGGAGTTGTCCGTGGCAGATGGCGGCGTCCAAGTGATGCTGACTGTGGTCCCAGAATTGGAATTCCTAGTTATATCCGAGGGACAGCCAGTAATGATCGGTGCTTGAGAATCTAGGTTTCATATACAATATTCAAGGGGTAAATTAAAAACGAACGTATCGTAAATAAAGATGAGTAGTAGTTACACACGTTTCATGTTAACGATTCTGCGAACTTTCAATGCAGCATGTTTCACCCTCCCCAGAAAGCCATGGGAGGCTCTGAATAGGGTGAGAACACGTCATGCAACGTCAGCATATCATCTCCACCGATGGAAAATGAAAAATACCCCTGCCTGACTGTGCACGGTTGCAGAAATCCAGCCCTTACAGTGCAGCATGTGGTAAATGACTGCTCTCGACGATGTTTGCCCCGATGGTTTTAGGGGTATTCATCAAACAACAGATGCTGCTCTGACATGGCTAACTTATTCATACTTGTCATTAACCAGGACGAAAACCCAATTGAAATCAATTGGTAATTTTAATTATTTAGTTTATAACGTCACCTTGTACTTACCTACTACCGTGACACTGAACGTACACGTTGCAGTGTTTCCCCATACATCCGTAGCGGTATAGGTCACTGTCGTTGTCCCGATGGGAAACGAGTCTCCAGGATTATATTCTGAAGTTAGAGTAACCACCCCGGAGTTGTCCGTGGCAGATAGCGGCGTCCAAGTGATGCTGACTGTGGTCCCCGAATTGGAATTCCCAGTTTTATCCGAGGGACAGCCAGTTATAATCGGTGCTTGAGAATCTAAGGTTACAAATAGAATATTTACGAGGTAAATTGTGAACGAACGTTTCGTAATTTTCATGTTTACATTTTTGCGAACTTTCAATGCAGCATGTTTAAACATCCCCAGAAAGCCATAATATGAGGCTCTAAATAGGGCGAGAACACGTCATGCAACGTCAGCATATATCTCCACCGATGGAAAATTAAAAAAATACCCCTGCACGTGGTTGAAGGAATCCAGACCAGACAGAGCAGCATGTGGTAAATGACGGCCCTCACTATTCTTTCAGGGGGATTCATCAAACAACAGTGTCAATCTGGAATTCGTCCTTTACATTCAACTACAACAGCATTGATTGATGTTAATGACTATTTATTGAATAATATTGATAATGGGTATATAACTGGAGCTCTATTTCTTGATGTTAAAAGAGCGTTTGATTCTGTAAATCATAGCATATTACTGAGTAAATTAGAAAGGTATGGTATATGTGGTTCCGAGTTAGCTTGGTTCACCAATTATTTATCGGACAGAAATCAGTGTGTGTGCTACAATGGAAAACTATCAAGCTTTCGAAATGTTAAAATGGGTATCCCACAGGGGTCAATTTTGGGTCCATTGTTGTTTGTTGTCTTTATAAATGACATGTGTGATTTGTTATATTCTGACCAAACTAAATTAAGTCTCTACGCTGATGACGCTGCCCTATTTTGTAGAGGTCGAGATTATTTATCTGTCCAGACGAAATTGCAAATTGAATTGAATAGAGTTATGGAATGGGTTGAGAAAAATGATTTACAATTAAATACGAAAAAATGTAAAGTTATGTTATTTGGCACACATAAAAATGTTCACAATAAACAAATTGTGCTTGAGCGCGAAGATGTTATTATTGAACAGGTAAATCAATTTAAGTATTTATGGGTTATACTTGATAATACTCTTAAGTTTGATAAACACATTGATTTGGTATGTGCAAAGCTAGCCAGGACTATTGGGTATATTAGACAAATTAAGAAATATTTACCGAAACAAGTTTTGACTCTGCTTTATAATGGTTTAATTCTTCCACACATTGATTATGGTTTGATAATATGGGGAAACTCAGCTAAGTATTTGATTTTGAAAGTACAGCGTCTTCAAAATAGATACGCTCGCTTGATTTTGAATGCGGACTTTCTTACACCGCATGTGTTGATGTTGAAACAGCTTAACTGGCAATCTGTTTTACAAAGAGTTAATTATCAATTTTGTTTGTATATGTTTAAAGTTATAAATGGACTTTCACCACAGTATTTGAAGGTTATGGTAATTTTTAGAATTCCGCATATATTTACAAGATATGCCATCGATAATCCTTTATATGTAATTAAGCCAAACAAAGACTATATGAAAAGATCCTTTCAGTATTTAGGTTCGATAATTTGGAACAATCTCCCACTTTGCATTAGAAATACCACATCAGTTGCTTCTTTTAAAAGGCAATGTAAATTATTATCACTTATTGACCGCATCTAATTAATTATTTCCTAGTATACATTTTAGTAGTAAATATATCACACACTACCACAGTTCCCAATCTGAGCAAAAGTTAGGTTTTCTGTTTTAGTTTGTTTTTGGATGAAAGTAGTTGTTAGTTATCTCTGACACTGATTTATTACTTATTTTATGTATATATTTGTTATTAATTTGTATTTATTCTCATTGTGTTGTTGTGTTCAAAAGTATGCATTCTATTGTTTTTTATTGTATGCAGGGCCCCTTGGTAGATCAGTTGTTTAACTGAAAGGGCAACCCTGTTGAAATAAAACGTTAATAAATAATAAATAAATAAATGCTGCTCTGACCTATGTTACGCAAACGTGTCATACGAAGCAAACAAGCAAACCAAGTATCATTGTACAACGGGAATGCAAGGATCTACTAGAGATTAAAAACAAATTGTAGTTCAAGTACCCTTGTTGGTTTACTTACCTACTACCGTGACACGGAACGTACATGTAGCAGTGTTGCCCGATGCATCCGTAGCGGTATAGGTCACTGTCGTTGTCCCGATGGGAAACGAGTCTCCAGGATTATATTCTGAAGTTAGAGTAATCACATCCCTTGCGACACTGAGTTGCGAGACTGAAGTTATATTAGCCATCACACTGATCACAGTCGTGAGTGCAGTGGGCGGTGTCCATGTGATACTGACTGTGTTCCCAGAATTGGAATTCACAGTTATATCCGAGGGACAGCCAGTAATGGTAATGAACGGTCCTCGAGGAGCTAATGGTAAATTGAGAACGAACATCTTGCAAATATAGATCAGTAATGGTCACATTTTCAAGCGAAATATTTTCAGTTGGAAAGTTACCAAAAGCATTTATATTGGCCCAACGAATTGATCAATATTTTTGAAATACATCTGGTATCAAAAAGGGCATATGTGGTAAGATTCGAACCTTGTTTAATGCAAATATAACAGTACAAAGTTTCATGCGCGCCGCTGAAATTGTGCCAAAATGTAACAGCTTATTTTACCGCCCAAGCCGGCTATATGGTACCTGTTGTCACACGCTCGTTCAAACACGGGGCGCATGATGCCGCATATGCTATAAATTTTGCTCGCAGCGAACATGCGATAAAATAATGAAAACAAATACAGACATTTGCTAAACAAGTAATTTTCTGATTTTTTGGCCCAAAACGTTACATTAACATAAGTAATTAAATATTTTTGCACAAAATTATGGTAGATGACGAAAGCGTATATTTTATTTAGTTTGTGTGGGGCGGTTTCAGATACTTTTAATTATTCCATTATGAGTACCCAGATAACAATGCTACGTTGGCCCAACGTAGTCTATAGTCGGCACCGTCGCGGTTGGCAAAACAACGTTGAGCCAACGTTGGCCTAAGGTAAATATGCAACCAAATTTTTGCAGTCGGAGAGCTGACGTTAAGACAACGTTTCGCCAACGTTTTCTGTTGACTTTTGGCAAACTGGTCGGCAAATGTACGTTGAAACAACGTTGGGTGATAGTTGGACGAACAATCATAATTCTTTGGTCGAAAAACAAACGTTGGGCCAACGTTTCGCCTACTGCGACATTTTGTTGATGAGTGGCGTTGATATTCGTTGGCTAGTTGACGTCGTACTAACGTTTGGCAAACAACCACATGTCGACGGTGGGCAGGCTAACGTTTAACCAACGTTTCGCCTACTACGACACTGTGTCAATGACTTGCGTTGGATATTGGTTGGCTCGTTAACGTCAGACCAACGTTTAATACATAACCACATTTCGACGGTAGGATAGTCAACGTTCGGCCAACGTTTCGCCGACTACAACATTCTGTAAATGAGCGACGTTGGATATTGGTTGGCTAGCTGACGTCAAGCCAACCTTTAACAAACAACCACATTTCGACGTCGGGCAAGCCAACGTTGGGCCAACGTTTCGCCTACTACAACATTCGGTCAATGAGCGACGTTGGATATTGGTTGGCTAGCTGACGTCAAACCAACCTTTAACAAACAACCACATTTCAACGTCGGGCAAGCCAACGTTGGGCCAACGTTTCGCCTACTACAACATTCGGTCAATGAGCGACGTTGGAAATTGGTTGGCTAGCTGATGTCAAACCAACCTTTAACAAACAACCATATTTCGACGGTAGGATAGTCAACGTTGGGCCAACGTTTCGCCGACAACAACATTCTGTAAATGAGCGACGTTGGATTTTGGTTGGCTAGCTGACGTCAAACCAACGTTTGACAAACAACCACATTTCAACAGAAGGCAAGCCAACGTTAGGCCAACGTTTGGCCTACGAAAATATTCGGTCAATGAGCGACGTTGGAAATTGGTTGGCTAGCTGACGTCAAACCAACCTTTAACAAACAACCACATTTCGACGGTAGGCAAGCCAACGTTAGGCCAACGTTTCGCCTGCATAAACATTCTGTAAATGAGCGACGTTGGATATTGGTTGGCTAGCTGACGTTAAACCAACCTTTAACAAACAACCACATTTCGACGGTGGGCAAGTCAACGTTAGGCCAACGTTTCGCCTACTACAATATTCTGTAAATGAGCGACGTTGGATATTGGTTGGCTAGCTGACGTCAAACCAACCTTTAACAAACAACCACATTTCGACGTCGGGCAAGCCAACGTTGGGCCAACGTTTCGCCTACTACAACATTCTGTTAATGAGCGACGTTGGATATTGGTTTTGGCTAGCTGACGTCAAACCAACCTTTAACAAACAACCACATTTCAACGGTGGGCAAGCCAACGTTAGGCCAACGTTTGCCTACTATACATTCGGACAATGAGCGACGTTCGATATTGGTTTTGGCTAGCTGACGTCAAACCAACCTTTAACAAACAACCACATTTCAACGGTGGGCAAGCCAACGTTAGGCCAACGTTTGCCTACTATACATTCGGACAATGAGCGACGTTGGATAGTGGTTGGCTAGTTGACGTCAAACCAACATTTGACAAACAACCACATTTCGACACTGTAGGCAAGCCAACGTTGGGCCACCGTTTCACCTACTACAACATTTAATCAATGAGTGGTGTTGGAAATTGGTTGGCTAATTGACGTCAGACTTCTTATTATACTTATTATTCATTATAACATTTTCTCTCAATTTTACACTTTTTAAATCGAAATTATTCAAATTTACACATTGCCGTGTAATCGCTGGAATCGGTCTTTCAAACTCCTAATTAAAGGCGTAGTTGAGTTTTGGTAGAGAGGGCGCTAGACTACTTTTTTTTTGGTGAGATAATGAAAAACTGAGTGTAAAATTTGAAAGAGCATAGGCCTACTATCTAAATAATACAATCATCTTTGTTTGATCAAAATCGGTTCAGAAACGGCTGAAATATCCATAAACGTAACATTTTGTAATAAAGCTGGGGCCCCCGGTTTATTAGAGAATTTTGAACCAGCTTAAAAATTCAAAAAAATGCTTCCTCTTTTCAAAAAGTTACAAAAAAGGTATGTTGATAGTTGTTGGTTATTTCTCTATCTAATTCTATCTAATCACTATTTCAACAAAACATCACATGCACACTATTTTATTCAAAATGGTTGAAACCGATGAGTTTTTAGAAGGCGCCCTCTTACGTTTTAACGGCTCTTTTTGAATGATGACATGGTCTTTTACTACGTCATTTGGAATTTTGTGTTCCTTTCTAGTTATAACTATTAGTTTGCAATGTAATGATGTAGGTTTTGGTTACTAAAATTCAGTTTCACCCAAACTGTACTCTCCTTACCAGAAATCAACTATCCCTTTAAGTTCATAAATATACGCATAAGCTTTCGTGAATAGTCTCCCGAGTACATTCATTACGGGCACTACCCAGCAAACACAAAACTTTACAAAACGTTTTAATTAGGTCACGTATTCGTCTTTAATCAACGTTTACAAAACGTTTTTTTTGTATTAGGTCACGTAGGTCTTCTTCCTTAATCAACGTTTAAAAAACGTTCTTAGAACGTTTCCAGCGTCCGACAGGCTATATGCTGGTACTTGCAGTTGAAATCAAATACATGAAAGTTTTTTTTTTCTTTTTTCTAACGTTTAAACAACAATTTAAAAACGTCCATTTGGACGCAACACTGCAACACAGCAACACAGCAACATTGTTCCCTACAATTAGTTCATGAAATTCGCATACATCCCACTCGGTGCTCGTGGTCAAGGCATATTTATCCGTTTTATCCGATTACATGTGGAGTTTCAAAATGATCTGTAGTGGAACCAGCGTTTTTCCTCATATTTTATACAAAAGATTTCCAAACCTACTGTATTATTTGCATTTGGGATTGTTTGCAGATGATTCTAGCCGGTTTCGCACTTTTTAGAGAGGATTTACACATATATTTAAATGTAATGAGGTCAAATATTGGGATATTGACGCGTTATAGGTGTAAAGAAAATATATTAGACCGAATTCATATTGTCTATATAGAAATCGTTACCGAGAAAATAGTTTTTTGGTATCAAGGTATTAAAGGATAGTTGCGTTGGGTTTTGGTATAGAGGGTGCTGGGCAATTCCGTATGAGAGAAGGCAAAAACACCACATCTCAAAGTTGAGCAATCTTCCCTAAATCAAACTGTTATCAATAGAGGAAAACTTGAATTTTAGGAAACTGAAAACCGTTTGTATATAGCTCGATTGGTTTTTCAAATATTTCTGCTTGAATTGAACAGAATATTTGCATATTTTTTTGAGAATTTTTTTTAATCTATGCACATTTGATCGTAATTCCGTTACGATAAAACGTTTTAAGTTTTTCTCAATATCTTATTACTTGTTCTTTAGTAATGTCATTGTGAATTCTCTTCCTTCACCATAGCCCTAAGAACTTCCAACATAATTTTCTGAAATAATGTCACTACTTTTTCCAAAAATGGCGTAACAGTATTAGTAATTCTGTTACGTAACAGAATTACATGCACATGGTTTGTAAGGTATTAAATGATATTGCTGAAAATAACATTTGTCCTTGTTCTGAATGTAGAAATACCCTTTAAATAGCATGAACTGTAGCCATGTAGACAATAAGTCATTATACATACATGTACTGTACAATGTTACTTTATGTGACTCATTACCTCACATGCTTCATATTGCATCAATGGTGATTTAACTAAATTGATACACGATAGATAATTTCTCTAATTTCTCCATGAACATAATAGAGATGATAATGTTCTATCATTAAATTAGTTTCCAGCAAGACCCACTTGACTGAAATTATGAAGATGCAGCAGATTCATGTTTGTACTTTAGAAAGGGAAAAACGAAAACAATAACAAAAATTTAAAAATATCCAGTAATTAGTATGACACTGGTTCTACATTTATTTTCTCACATTAATTTACATTGATGTATTTTAAGATATAAATCATACCTTCAACTTTCAAGGAGATTTAATATTAATAATTTTGTATGTAGATTTGAATATCATTGATCAGTTAAGGGCTCATAACTCACCATTAATTATGTAAATTTGTATTAAACTGAAGCATATAAAATCAAACATAAATACAGAATAGGCTTAAAGATATTCAAAACTATACATAAATCAGGCTAAGATATGTTTTATTCATTATCATAAAGTCAGAATTCATTGAGTTTTCAGTGTGCTTCTGTATGCAGATCAAAGAAGATGTACAAAGTATTTGCTTTTTCAAATGGGAATTCCTAAAGGTGTCTTTCATTTTTTGCAATTCGATTTTTATATTTTATATATGCCAACTTTTTGTATTTGGATCATACATCCGAAAATGTATTTCATGAAATGAATGAAAACGCATTCTAAATTGATTTGAGAGTAAATTAAGATCACTTTAGGATGAATTTTAAAAGAATAATTTTAGAATATAACAAGAGTTTTTATAACAAATCTCGATTTGTTTGTAATTCTGTTACGCACACACATAAATTCAGGATTTGTTCTGGTCCTTATGTAAGAGTTTAACAATGCATACATTGTTTAACAATGCATATATACAAATTAACAATGCATACAAATTCTTTACTATAGACTGTACGCAGAAAAATGTAACCAAGAAATTGCATTTTCATGGGTGGATTCATGGGTGGATTTCACAGGCGTAATTCCGTTACAGTGACATTCGTTTGTATTAAGGTATTTTCAGAGGTTAAAATAGATCATTTCTGGAAAAAAGATGTACCAAATTCAAGTTTGTAACTTAAATGATAAGTTTTTATTACCAATGAAGAATTTTTTGTGGTAGCTTTTGCAGAAAATCATTACAAAGTTAGTGTTGAATAAAAGACCCCTTTCCGTTATGATTGTATTTTGGTCTCCTGACGCTACAGTGTTATAGATTTGTACCTCTAGTACCCCTGCCAAGTTGTAAAAACTGTGGAAGTGAAAGGAATTTTAAATATTATTTAGAAAACAGAGCTAAAAATCACTTATATGTCATTCTGTAACAGTGGAATTGCCCATTCACAATGCATTTCCATTCACACAGATTTCCAATATTCAGGAAGTTTACGAGGCTTTATAGCATTGAAAGTTGAATTATTTGACCTGTTTGTGATTTTAAATTGTTTAAATGTTTCTTGATATTGATGATGTGCAGTTCTTTAGCATGTCACATAATGCAGGTACTTTTTTTTTTTTTTTACTTTGAGTTTTTTCACAATTTAACCATTTTTCTTGAAGTAAAGGAAAAATTTAAAAATGTTGCTATTTTTTACTTCAAATATGGTTATTATTGTCAAATTATTGATTTTTGAAAAGTATTGAAGCTAAAATGTGAATTTTTTGTTGTTCATGTACCGATTTGTGGAAAAGTTGATCCCACTGCTCAAGTTGTGTAATTCCGTTACACACTTTAGTGGACATAGTTTCTAGGATTTGTCTTTCATTTAATTGATGCAATCCTTTTTAATTTCTTGCCTACTAATATGAAGCTGAAAATAAACCGAAATAAAGCTGGAGTTTAGCAATATTTTTTTCAAATTTCATTCTTATTTGTATTTTTGCCATATTTTCATTTATTTTACACATAACAATTTCAAAAATTGCTTTACAGATATGTCAAACTATGGTTTATATTCAAGTGCTAGATAGCCTTGATGTTTGCATTAGCATGTAAGAAAAGTTGAGTGCAAAATAATTGAGTTTTCCTTGTAACTTTCAGAGATGTAATTCCGTTACAAATTTGTGTAATTCCGTTACAGTGGTCTTTTTGCAAAAAAGTGAATTTGTGAACTTATCATTGTGTTGTTTATGCACGCACTTGTTCCAAAATGAAGTTGACATTATCAAGATAGAAAAAATACATAAAATCAGTTTCAAAGTGTCTTATATTTCAGAGAAACTCAACGCAAACTTGTAGCAAAAAAAAAACTCCATTCTCCGGTAATTCCGTTACGGTCACACATATTGGTCTAGTGTGCAACAACACATGGAAGATATAAAACCATTTCCCTATCATGTTGTAGCCTGGTTACCCGTGCAACTTATATAAGTATAAAAATTTACTTAAGTCATGAGAATATTGCGCAGGGAATGAAATAATGAGCAAAAAACGTCTCTGAATGTAATTCCGTTATGGTGGAATTGCCCTGCTACATACAATATGTGTGTGATATAATCAAACACGGAGTACTGTATCAAATTTGAAAGAGCATACAATTGTAATGACAGAATAAACTATAATTTGATCAAAATTGGTTCAGAAATGCCTGAGATATCCATTAACATAACATTTTAAAAATTGTAGGGAACACAAAAAATTACTTTGAACCGGCCGCTAACAAATTTAAAAATTGCTTCTCCTTTTTAAAAGGTACTATAGTAAAGATGTTTTTAAATAATCGTTGATTATCTCTCTATCTAATCACTATTTCAACAAATCATGACATTCACAACATTTTATTTGTAAATGTTAAGACCAATAGGTTTTTAAAGAGCGTCCTCTTGAGTTTTAATGTCTCTTTTTTTAATGGGAACATGCTTTTTACTCAGTAATGTGTTGTGTTATTCCTTTCGAACATGGTGAAGTAAGTTATAACTGTTAGTTTGTAATGTAATGATGCAGGTTTTAGTTACCAAAACTCGGGTTAACCAATGCTGAACTCTCTTTACCAGAAGTGGACTGTACTTAATTGGTAGTAATATAGATACGAATATGACGAACAAATGATTGAACCACTGCTATATATTTCACTGGGAAATTGATTAACAAAATGCAAGATAGCTAAATCAAGACAGGTATAGGGAAACAGTCCATTTCATACATTGGGGGAGTAATTTTAGATGAACCTCCATGCGACTTAAAATGTACAATGTCACGATACGGATTTCGTAAATTGTATAATATATTATATAATACTTAAAATATATTTTAATTATGTGCTACCAACAATGTATGAAAACCTTTTTGGAACATTTTGGATTGTTGTAATATTATCGATAATATAATGTACATTATATACTTGTATTGTTTATAGTTGTTCAAGGGCCTAGTTTTGACTAACATACTATGCAATGTCTGTCCTTTTTAATAAATGAGGGGAAATTGTGAAATATTGTACCTTACATGTATATTATGATTTTGTTAAATTTGTAAATTGCTATCGGGGTTCATGATCGATTATAAACGATCATAATAGTGAACAGAAAAATTCCTATTTTTGCTATTATTTGAATTGAAAACAGTGTTATCATGTCTTTGTTTTCTATATAATTTGTTGTAATATTATCGATAATATAATGTGCGGTATACACTTGTATTGCTTATATATATAGTTGTTGAAGGGCTAGTTTTGAATAATATACTATGCAATATGTCTATCCTTTTTGATAAATGACGGGAAATATTGTACATTATATGATGCTGTTGCATTGGTAAATTAATACAATTAAATTAAATGTTATTAACAAAATATTCGCGGTGCAAAGCCCCTCTGCACAGTCCCCTCTTTATTAACTTTGATACACCTATTAATTAGTGATTTATGATCGGTAAAGGTTCGTTCCGCAATCGATCCCAATGCGTCGTAAGTGGGCCGACAATGGGTGATTTCAAGTATGGTCTTTAAGGCCGGTGTTAGTGTTTATTACACACAAACGCCAGTTTGATAAACACTAACACCAGCCCTAAACACCATACTTGAAATCAGCCATTGGGCCAACGCAGAATTGCTATCGGGGTTCATGATCGATTATAAACGATCATAATTTAGTGAACAGAAAAATTCCTATTTTTGCTATTATTTGTATTGAAAACAGTGTTATCATGTCCTTGTTTTTCTATATAATTTATAAAACTATAAATGACACCTGAATAATAGTCTTATGAATAATGATTCAAAGGCTGATTATTTTATAATCTACTCTCGGCAAGTACTAACTACAACAAATGTACATAGTATGTATGAGGATATATATACTAAGTCGATTGCATTATATATTGTTAAGACGATAGGATAGGATAGGGTATGGTATGATAAGTTTAGGATTAGGTTTAAGATATAGGATATATAGGATATAGGATATATAGGGCTTAGCGTTTGAATGACGGAAGGGTAGAATATGTAACACCATGCAGCCTACTAATCTTTTTTTTTTAAGTGTTCGTATTGTTGGTTGGCTCACGGTTGGCTCACGGTTGGCTCACGGTTGGCTCACGGTTGGCTCACGGTTGGCTCACGGTTGGCTAAAGGTTGGTTCAAGGTTGGTTCAATGTTGGCCCAAGGTTGGCTAACAGTTGGCCCAAGGTTGGGTAAACGTTGGCCCGATGTCATAATTAGCCAACTGAAAGGTTGGGCAAGGGTTGGGAAAACGTTGGCCCAACACTTGTACGACGTTGGCTTGTTGGGTTGGGCCAACGAGGGCCCAGCGGCAAGAATGACGTGGGCAAAACGTCACGTTTTAACGTTGGCCCGACATTGACTTATATAGTCGTATTAACGTTGGGGTTTAGTCGGCTCAATGTTGTCTTGACGTCAGAAATAGCAAAATAAATGGTTGGGCAAACGTTGGCTCAACGTTGGCAATTGACGTTGGCGTATGGGGGTTGGGCCAACGAGGGCCCAGCGGCAAGAATGACGTGGGCTAGACGTCACGTTTTGACGTTGGCCCAACATGACCGCCTACATTGGGCCAACGATGGGCCAACGTAGCATTGTTATCTGGGTAGGCCTTTCAGTCACATGACACTTTCTGTTGACCGATCCCCTCCCCACACACACCCCTGTGCATAACATATGCACCCCTGTGCACAGCCTGTGCATTCTACATGCATGGATGCATACCCCGATCATGGCACCGTCTTTCAGAAACTTTCCGAATTTCCTCGGAATGACTTGCTCTCTTTGTATGATTGTAGCATCGTTATGATTGGTTTATATTTTTCCAAAAGCCCCTGAATAGATGAAGCAAAGCACTCGAAGCTATGTTAAAGGGACATTCCCTCTTTTGCTTGAAATATCTTTTTCGTGAAGTTATAGACCTAAAACTTATAAAACGACAACCAATGGTTAATTGTGCATTTACGTGTATTCACCTAGTCCAGATTCAGGACGTGATTTCTGAACACACACCACCTACATATGCACACCACTCAGAGCTAAACGGGCGCTAACGCTACTATCGTTACGTCCGTAATTCCCCTTTCCTAGCTCCAAAACCACGTCCTGACGATTAATGCCCGCAGCCAATCACGTTTGGCTAGTTGCCAGCTAATTAACATTATGCTTACGTTTCGCGGAGGAAAAGATACATAATCGACCGAACCGTCTGCAGGTTCTAATATTACATACAGCAGCTATCAGCTGAGTGAGCGATAACGGCAGCTATTGGCTGAGCTGAGCTCGCAATGTGCAGGCGGTTCGGGCAGCGAACTAGTATTCACCCAGTGAGGAAGTTCGTACACGGATTCCACGAAGTACCACAACGTTATGCATGACCCCTACGTGACCCGCGCTAGCTACGTGATCCGCACACACATAATAATAGCATGACCGAATATTAAACAAAATAACCAAACCTCGCTTAAACTGACTAGGCTATACATGTAATTACTTATTCTTCATTTTTGAGATTTTTTCCGTGACATACCTTTACAAATGTCGGCTTCACAATACCTTTATAAGAATAAGTACAATATGTAATATTATGCCAAATCAGTTAAACTCTTTTGACCGATATATAGTTTCGGAAAAAATATCGCTAATGATATTCGTTTGTCTCGCAATGTCAAACTAGGAATCTAAACGATATATAGTTGACAAATAGTTTTGTGTGTGTTACATTCATCCCCATCCGTCAACTGGAAACTGTTCAGACGTTTTGTAAAAGAGGGACAGTCCCTTTAAGGCCTGGTCACACAGGACACGACTAGACCCACGAATGCAGTACGCATTGATCTTCACATACAATTCATGAAATTTCTTTGATAATTAGAAAATATATATGATTTGAATCAACATTTTATGCATTTCAACATAACTTTTACAAAACTGTTTCAAGACACTAATGGCCTTCCATAATATTTAAGACCATCTTAGTGCTAAGATGAACTTAGGATCTCTGTGAAACACCCCCCCCCCCCCCCCCCCCCGGCCTTTAGCTGTGCGCATGCGCACACCTAACATAACTGAGAGTGCGATGCATTTACATGACGCACGATAATAAGACCGTAGTATTATTTGTTTTATACAACGAGCTCAATCACGGAATTGTTTATTTTGCTGGATTATTAAAAACGGACTTGCCACAATTAGTAACCCAGTCTATCTACTCTCTAGAGTGTGAATTTATTAGGAATTTACCAAATTCATCATCACTATTGCACTCGCTTTACTGAATTTGACTCTGCAGCTCAGCAGATCAAATGCATTCTGATGTGAAATTGCCAGATTTTCCCGTGAAAGTGAGAATTATCAAAGAATTTTATGCATTTTCATTCCAAAACTTACCAATATCAAACCACATATCATATCATTTACGAAACTGCTAAGATTTATTTACTACGGAACAGATAATTTACAAAACGAAGCATTTTCCATCTTTTTTGTATCACTTTCTCAAGTTGTCTTCGTAGAACTATGTAAACAAGCATTGTGACGTCACGGGGTTGCACACCTTCAGCACGATGGTTGCGCAGTATCGGCACGGTTGTGCAGTTGGTGAAAAGTAATCAATGCCCACGTGATCGGTATTAGCCAATCACGTTACTGAATGTATCGGAGCCGTTTTATAATATGATATATGAAACACTTCATTTTTTCCTGAGCTTGACATCTAACGAGCGGAAACATAACCAAAAATTTGTATGACAAATGTCCTTTTCTTCATTTGTTACAAATGTGAGTACATTGGTTCATGTTTCAAGCATCATCATGCAAATTTTTTTCTTGGGAAAATGTGAAATATAAGTGCTAGAACGAATTGTATGCACCTATGTCAACCATATTATACCGTATGTGTCTTGTCTGCAGCATATATGCAGAAACCCCTTGACTAGTAGGGGTGTGTTGTACCATGTGCATTCATGTTTTTGTACCTGTGTGTGTGTATGTGTGTGTGTGTATGTGTGTGTGTGTGTGTGTGTGTGTGTGTGTGTGCGCGTGTGTGTGTGTGTGTGTACATAACAAAGGGGAAAAACAGGGGGGAAATAGTTGATTGTTCTAACAAAGTAAAACAAATAGCCAACAAATAGTTGATGTTGATTACAATGTGAACAAATAGCAAAAAAAATATTGATGTTATTTACAAAGAGGAAAACATTGCAAACAAATAGTTTTTTTTAATGTAACATTAGTCCATCTGGCTGGACTAAGTTGGTAAGACTAGTCGAGCCTGCTAGACTAACCTCAAACTAGTCCAGCCAGCTAAGCAAACCAAATGGAAATCTTGCATTCACACATTCTCCAATATATAGGTACTATAGCATTTCCTACATGCAGGTTCAGTACTGATTTCTTCCCTGCATGATATACAATGTCTAGTCCCACCTGAATAAAATTATGCAGAGAAAGTAATACACAACTAGACCTGCATGTTGGCAAATGCCCTTATTGTCCAGACCATGTTGTCTCATTTCGCCTGGCTACATCAATCTAATCACAGACTGTACCCAAACCTATCACAGGCATATAGATTCTGAAATAAGAAAAATAAAATTCAATAATAACATTTTAACAAGTAATTGATTTTTCAAAGGCATATACTGCCAACTCTTCACACCAAAATTCTGTATCATCATAGCTTGAGGAGCGCAACACAGTCACAAATTGCTCGGAGACAACACATGTAATACAAAATGCTCACAATTTGGTTACATTTCAGGCAGCATTGAGTTCTGTTAAAAATATATTGCACAGGATGTTAAAACAAAAATCAATTAAAAACCATAAATGATATGTAATTACAAATAAAATTATAGGTTTTCCCGCTCAATTTTGCACTTTTTTCAATCGAATTCATTTATGGGTCATTCGAATTCGCGCGTTGCCGCGTAATCGTTGGTATCGGTCTTCCAAATTCCGAATAAGTGCATGCGAATTCATGCATACGCACACGCTTTCGTGAATAGACACAGAAGTTCATTTATGGGCATTCGAATTCGCGAATGTGCAGCCAACTGTCAACGGCCTTTCGCGAATTTGAATGACCATTGATGAAAAGGTATGCACTTTGTGCAAATTCACTTGCTCCTACGTGATTTTGAACGACTATTTACGAATTCGAATGCTGCTTTGGTACGGCGATCGCAAATCGCGCGAATTCGTTTGCTCCTATTATCAATTCGATTGACACAATCGCGAAATTGAGCGGAAAAACCTATATTAAAACATCAGGACCATAGCGGTAAACATTTAGAGGTAGCCACAAAATCCAAATAAAGATTATTAGTCTTTACAATTGTAACTATAAACAGGTTGTATACTTTGGTTGAACCTATATTTAACAAAGCTCTTCAAAACGATGTCAGTATATGAGGACCACAATCTACCTAATTTGCTCTGTAGGGGTTTAAGAACTGAAATGTTAACTTTGTCAAGTGGGATCCCAAAATGGGACACTATACGAATCATTACAGTCTGAACATTGTCATCAGAGAGCTGTCCGTCAATGTCTCTCAATAAATTAAAAAGAAATAGTTCGGATACATCTAACTCAGCAGTGACTTTGTATGGTGCTTCATCATTGCTGGGAGCAGCATTTACTTCAAGATAATCAAACAGGCTAACGGATCCATGATTCTTGAAAAATTGGGTTACAAAAAGGAAACGATTTGTTTTAAAAAGGAATTATGAGCAGGATGTTTTGAGCAGGGAAATAACCGAACTATTCACATTTTCAAAACATTACATCACAGTACAGACTACTGACCTATACTAGGCAGGCCCGTCGGAAGGAATTTTAAAGTGGTACGGTTTCAGTGGGGGTCTGTCAGTGGCGAAGCTAGGGTCAACGTATTGGGGGGGGGGGGGGGGCACAACTGCGAGGGAGCGAAGGGCCCGAGGGGGTGGTGGGAGGGGGGTGTCCCCCCTCCCACGGTAGGGAGCTTTTGCAAATTTCACTCGAAATAATGCAATCTGGTGCATACCTTGGAAGGAAATTGACTTGAAGGGATAGTTGAGTTCTGGTCAAGAGAGTACAGTTTTGGTCAAACTGAATTTTAGTAACCGAAACCGCCACCATTACATTACAAACGGATAGTTGTACCTCCACCATACTCGAAAGGAATAAAACATTACAAATGACTAAGTAAAGAGCCTGTTATCATTCAAAATTCAACTCACAATGTCCGTGCATGTCTAGACTATAGGCATACTTATTTGGGGGAGGGTGTTGGAGAGGGTTTACCCCCACCCACGTGGAGAACATTTTGAAATTGGTGTTTAAAATATCACTTTCTAAGTATGGTCATTATTGCCCATATCATTATTTTTGTTATTATGCATTTTGTAAGATTTTTTAAAGATTTAAAAAATTGGGGATTGTACAGGCCACCCCCGCATCAAAAGATGGGGATATATCCCCTAACCCCCGGGATCAGTGTGGACACACTAAAACACACGCTGTTCATCCCATATCTCCTGGTGGTACTGTTGTTTTTTGTGTACATTGTATGGTTAGGTGGATCTGTAAATGATGCGCTTGGTGTACATGGTGTAGAAGGATCATTTTGAAGAAGAGGGGCAAAAGGTTCTCTAAAGTGGGGGGCATTACGTGGGAGCAAAGCGACCAAGCATGGGGAGGGTATGGGAGGGGATGTACCCCTCCCACTGTAGGGAGCTTTTGCAAATCGAAGGGGCAGAGCCCCTCGTGGAGAGGGGCGAAGCCCCCTTGAAGCTCTTGCATTTTTAAAAATGAAATGACAATTTCAATGGTAAATTGATACAAGTGGAATAATAATTTTTATAACTCCTCGATCGAGCGTTCCTTGTGCATCAGTGCACATTCGTACGATTAAATTGAACAATTATAATAACTAGCTTTCTCTTCCACAATTGTACCAGTGAAACTAAAAACAAGTGTGCTTAAAGGTCCCCTTCTATTGACCATCGGAGGCTCATCGTATCCTCAAAATTTGAACATTTCCGATTGAATCTGCGCAGACAAGGACCCTGTTTTCTGGGAAATCCGATCTTGATCTGACTGCGTTTGGAGGGTAATCTTACACTGACCCGATACTGGGAGGATTATTCGCCAATATCGGAAAGGTGTTGACTTTGTGTTGCCCATCCTTCACCTTCACCATCACCTTCACCTTCACCTTTACCTTCACCTTCACGTCTTCCTCTTCTTCTTTTTCTTCGTCGTCCCTTCTTTCCCCCTCCTTTCTTCATCTCTTTCCTCTTCTAATATTCCTCATTTTATCTCTCTATTTCACCTGATTATAGATTGAGTATTTTCCTTATATTCCTAGTACCTATCACTACCCTTGTCAATGTTAGAAAATGTGCGTTTATCAAATGTACATTATTTTGACATGATTTTTAATTTGCGTGTTTTTGTTTTTTTGTGTGTAAATAATGCACTTTGTCCATTTCGATGGTTTTAAATGTATTCTTATTCATGTACAATTCGGCTATGCCGCGAATCATGATTTTTGAAATAAACTATCTATCTAGCTCATCTATTTATCTATCTATCATCTGAGAATGTTTTTAAAGGCAGCTTTTAAAAATACCTGTTTTAAAGTCACGATAAGAAGTGAAATATGCCAGAAAAGCTATTCTCTTAATGTATTGCCAAACATAATTCTGCTGTGTCAACTCACGTTAAAGGGGTAGTACAGTTTTGGTAAGGCTGAACTTTAGTAACCAAACCTGGACAGTAACATTATAAACTATTAGTTATAACTCCACCATGCTCGAAAGGTATACAAAACTACAAACGACTAAGTAAACAGCCCGTTATCATTCAAAAAGAGCCATTAAAACACATGAGGGTGCTTTCTACAAAGGCATTGGTTTCAACCATTTTTCATGCAAAATTATGCATGTGATGTTTTATTGAAATACTGATTAAATAGAGAGATCATCAATAACTATTTAAAGAACGCTTTTGACATTTTTTTTAAAAGTGCAAGCATTTTTAAATTTTGTTGAAAACATCTAATTATTTTGGCCCAAATAATTATTAGATCAGATATATTTATTGATATTTCAGCCGTTTCTGGGTCGATTTTGACCAAATAAAGTTTATTCTGCCATTAAAATTGCATGTTATTTCAAATTCGACACTCAGTTTTTCATTACCTCACAACAAAATTGTGATGTGCAGCGCCCTCTCTACCAAAACTAAACTACCCCTTTAACATGGTATACAAGTGTATAAACACGCATGCATACATAATTTGTTGGAAGTTTGTGAACATATATCTTGTTATATGTTTTCTTCTTTTTTCTTTTATCCCGTTTTGTGTCATCTTCTTGTATCAAATCTATTCACACACTGTCATTTTATCAGGTCATCTCAAACAAGTTACATGTACTACGTAACATCTCGGGACTTGTCCTCCTTATGTTATCAGATCACTGTATGTTAACTGTTATATTCTAAATTGAAACCATGGTTTAGATCTTTCATGTGATAATGCGTTTCATAATTATGGAAAAAAGGCAAAGTCACTTCGATGTTCGTGATCTTCCATTAAGCTGGTGATAGCCATCATCCTCCCACCTTCTCTCTCCTTTTCTCTTCTCTTTTCTTCTCCCTCTCCCTCTCTCTTTTTCTCTTCTCTTTTCTTCTCCCTCTCCATCTCTCTCTTTTTTCTTTTTGTTTCTTCTTTAGGCTGAAAAGTGGTACGGACAGATCCGTACCATCCGTATTAGCGGCTCCGACGGGCCTGATACTACCGAAATATGGTTGTTCGTCCAACGTTGGTCCAACGTCAATAAAAAAACTAATATCCAATGGCACTTTTTGACAAAATGTGGTAGGAGGCTCAACGTTGGCCTAATGTTGTCTAACGACCGCCGAAATGTGTTTGTTCGTCCAACGTTGTTCCAACGTCAATAAGTCAACTAATAGCCAACGACAATCATTAAACAATGTGGTACTTAGTAGGTTCAACGTTGGCCAAACGTTGGCAAGCTGACCACCGAAATATGGTTGTTGGTCCAATGTTGGTCCAACGTCATTTAGCCAACCAGTATCCAACAACACTCATTGACAAAATGTGGTAGTAGGTTCAACGTTGGCAAGTTGACCACAGTAATATGGTTGTTTGTTTAATGTTGGTCCAACGTCATTTAGCCAACCAATATCCAACAACACTCATTGACCAAATATGGTAGTAGGTTCAACGTTGGCAAGCTGACCACCGAAATATGGTTGTTTGTTTAATGTTGGTCCAACGTCATTAAGCCAACCAATATCCAACAACACTCGTTGACAAAATATGATAGTAGGTTCAACGTTGGCCTAACGTTGGCAAGCTGACCACCGAAATATGGTTGTTTGTTTAATGTTGGTCCAACGTTATTAAGCCAGACAATATCCAACAACACTCATTGACAAAATGTGGTAGTAGGTTCAACGTTGGCCTAACGTTGGCAAGCTGACCACCGAAATATGGTTGTTTGTTTAATGTTGGTCCAACGTCATTTAGCTAACCAATATCCAACGTCATTGGAACAGAATGTGGTGGTTGGCCCAACGTTGGCTTTCCGACCGCTGAAATATGGTTGTTTGTCCAACAATCACCCAACGTTGGTCCAACGTTAATAAGCCATCAAATTCCCAACATACGTATATATAAAATGTGGTAGTTGGCTTAACGTTGGCCCAACATTAGATTGCCAACATTCAACTTGTGCTTGCTGCTCTAACGTTGTCCCAACATTGGTTCAACGTTGGCTTGCCGACTGCCAAATTGTGGTTGTAAGTCTAACTTTGGGCCAACGTTGGCTCAACGTTGGCTTGCTGACCGCGACGGTGCCGACCATAGTTGACGTTAAGCCAACGTCGCATTGTTATTGTTGGCCCAACGTTGGCTTGCCTACCGTCGAAATGTGGTTGTTTGTCAAATGTTGGTTTGACGTCAACTAGCCAACCATTTTCCAACGCCACTCATTGACCGAATAGTGTAGTCGGCGAACGTTGGCCCAACGTTGGCTTGCCTACCGTCAAAATGTGGTTGTTTGTTAAAGATTGGTTTGACGTCAGCTAGCCAACCAATATCCAACGCCATTCATATTGACCCAATTACGTAGTAGGCGAAACGTTGGCTTAACGTTGGATTGCCTATTGTCGAAATGTGGTTGTATGTCAAACGTTGGTCTGACGTCAATTAGCCAACCAATTCCCAACGCCACTCATTGACCGAATGTTGTAGTAGGCGAAACGTTGGCCCAACGTTGGCTTGCCTACCCACGTAATGTGGTTGTTTGTCAAATGTTGGTTTGACGTCAACTAACTAACCGATATCCAACGCCGCTCATTGACCGAATAGTGTAGTAGGCGGAACGTTGGGCTAACGTTGGCTTGCCTACCGTCGAAATGTGGTTGTTTGTCAAATGTTGGTTTGACGTCAACTAGCTAACCGATATCCAACGCCGCTCATTAACCGAATAGTGTAGTAGGCGAAACGTTGCCCTAACGTTGGCTACCATACCGTCGACTGGTTGTTTGTCAAATGTTAGTTTGACGTCAACTAGCTAACCAATACCAAAGACGCTTAATGGAAAGACCATAGAATTATGAATAAACAAACCAACCCGTTTATAACTAGAAGGCCGACTTATCGCGCGCAAGTCACGTGTCCAATAGACTTTGTACATGAGCAAGATGGCGGAGTGACGCGATTTTTGAAGCTTCCGAACACTACTTCTATACGTCATCATGGTCATCGCGTAGTGACCTAGAAAGGCTTGACCAATCATCATGCTATGAAGTGCGTAGACTATCGCGCCTATTTTCCTGCGCACTGTCCTAGATTTTATCACGCTTATGAGAACAATGGGATCCATGGTGACGTTTGCATATGAACTTGTTTTATTGACCTCGATCCGGTGACGACGCGTATGAACTGCTCTGTGATTGGTTTATGTAGTTCCCAAGTTGCAACGTAGAGAAGTAGTGGTTCCGGTGACCAAAAATCGCGGTCACTCTGGCAGAGTGACACCCCCCTGGGAAAGACCGACCACTGTTCAATGTTCAATGTTTTATTTCTCATGTCACCCTGTCGTAGGGTATTGAAGAAAATCACATTTAGCACAATATAACAAATATATACAGATATATATACACATATTCAAAACATATATCACAAAATATAAGAAAACTAACATGTAACATAAAACAAACAGGAAGTAAGTTAATTGCAAATTTAAAATCGATCAAAAATATAAACTTTCGAAAATGTGAAGATCATTGAGATGATAAACTCGGTCTTGTCAAATTTAATTTCCCTATACCTTTACTCAAAGGTGATATTACTTTAAGAGTGAAACCGCTATGCAATGATGACCAAATAAATGAACAGTGATACTGACAAGTTAGCAGGAAACTATTAATAATAATCTAAAGTAAGTTTGTAAAAATGAACTATTCCAGAATCAATATACTGTAGTAATATACCTAACTTTCATAATTATGGGGGCTAAATAATCATTATAATATGGTGTGAAGACGATATTTAGCAAACAAAGACAAAAAAATAAAACGCAATCGCAATATTTATAATAATAATAAAGAAGTAAAAGAAAGAAAACAAGGTCAATCGCAAGCTATGAATTGACCAAGGAAATGTTACTATCAAGAGAATGCACAACAGATATTGAAATATCAATGCAGTAGAGAAGAAAAAGAAAAAAACAAGAGCAAAAACTATTTACATACAACAAAGGTACTTGTTCAGATCATGCAGTAAACGTGTGCATCAACATATTATAAATGACTATAATACTTTCCAAGTTACCACTATTCGTCAATTTGAAGGATAATCATACATACTACAAATCAGCGTTGTGGCTGCAGACTTTAACTATTTCTTATAGAGTGCCATTATGATACAACACAATTTTGTACAATTATCCTGTACAAAGTGAATGGGCAGAGCGCGATGAACACAATTAACACGCACTTTGATACGCAGGCTATTCATTATGACGTCACAATAACAATGTTTACATCACAGAAATACAATATGGGCCTCAACGTGAGAAAAGGGGTCTAACGGCGAAATTTATGGAAAATGAGTTAAAAGTATTTTCTGAATGTATGAAGGGTACTGAATCCAAAAATGTTTGGTTTTTGAAAATCTGACTTTTATAAGTACCTCTACAGCCTCAAACAAAAATGTTGTATTTACGCAATTGTGTGAACAACTGCGCGCAGATCTGCTACACAACGCAATTTAGAGATACCCCCGCCCATGATTATTTTTGATCGCCAAATATTTGAGGCTGTTATGGGGTATGGTCAAAAAACACTTTTAACTGATCTATAACCAATTTCAAAAATTACCTCGGCAAGGTCAGGACATTATTTATTCAATATGGCTGCCGTATGACACACAAAAATACACGGGGGTGGCGGGCGAATTCGCCCCCGAAATGCCCAAAATCGCCCCCGAAAAAAAAATCGCCCCCAAAATTGTTTTTTTGTTGTGATTTTGGGGATTGTTGTTGGGTTTTCTGTTTGGATCGTGATCAAATGCTTATAAGGGCCATTCTTGGTCACGTGTGTGACCCAAAACATGACAAATTTTGAAATGGGATGCTTATATTTCAGTAAGTATGAGACTATAATGATTTTTACTTCATATGTGACTTGAATATGTTGTAGTCTTTCAAATTTAACACAAAAGATTTTATAAGGATTACGTAACTCAATGTCAGAGGTCAAATGGCATGGGTCACGTGTGTGACTTCGCACGGAGCGCTTTTTTTATAACTAAAGTTAATTTGGAAAATTCTTTAAAATATGAATAGCTATAATGTTCATCTTATTACCAGAGAAGTACTATACATTTGTAAGTACAACAATAGCAATGAATGAGAATTATATCAAACCGTTGTTTTTTATAGTACTTAATTATTTGGCAACGTCTGGTCACGTGTGTGACATTTTGGGGTGGTCACGTGTGTGACATGTACAATATGAATGGAAAAATGGGAATTTTATAATATCGGGTTTAGAAAAGAATGAAAGGTTGAATTTTTACAAAGTTGGTATCAACCTGTACAGGAAAGTGAGAAGAATGAGCTTGCTAATTATCCTTTTGATATCTTGATTATTTTCTGAATTATGATTATTAGAAAAATATTGAAATATGTAAATTTATGCAAATGAGTAAAAAAGTTTCATTTTAAACTTCAAATCATGTATTTCATGAAACTTTACACATGGATCATTCCAAAAATGGAACAAAACTACAGAAAATAAAACTTCAATTTTTCCGAAAAAGTTTCACTTTTCAAAGAATGGCCCATAAGATCATCACTTACAGCATTAGAGCTTCATAGTAGCCCCTGAAATTCGAAAAAAGAGCCCGGAAATTTGTAGCCCCCGAAATTTGGAAAATTAGCCAGCGAAATGGAGCCCCCAAAATAAGAATATTAATGTTTTCGGTAAATTGGTCATGCGTCATGAACTCACCTCCACATAGGGTAGTGCCGTTACTTTCTGGGATTTTTGCTACCATTTCCTTCATTTTTGTCAAAACCAGAAAACATTTCTGAAGAGAGTGTGTAATTATGTTAAAGGAATATCAGAATGACAATGACTGTAAAGTTTGAGAGGTATACCTATTTTCTAAGTGGAGATTCAACTATTTGAAGGTTGGAACCAAAGTGTGGCGCAGGAAGCGGTGCCCCTGTGGGAAACTATTTTTTAAGAGCTTTTTTTCTTTTCTAAAACGTTGATAACTTTGTCAAAACTAGATGTATCAAATAAAAGCTTTAACATTCAAAGGGATTTTCGAGTTCTGATAATTAACAGAGAGTTCAGTTTTGGTCAAAATGAATTATAGTTACCAAAACCTGCACCATTACATTAGTTATAACTCCACCATGCTCGAAAGGAACAAAACCTTACAAATGACTAAGTAAAAACCCTGTTTTCATTCAAAAAAAAGCCAATACAACTCTAGAGGGCGCTCTTTTAACACTTGTCAGTTTCAGCAATTTAAAATGAAATATTGTGCGGGTGATGTTTTGTTGAAATGGTAGTTAGATAGAGAAATAATTAACAACTATTTAAAAACCTCTTCTAAATGTTTGAAAAGAGGAAGCATTTAAACAAAAAATGTAACGGCTGGTTCAAAATTATTGAATATTTGTGGGGCCCACAAATATTACAAATGGCTATGTTTATGGATATTTCAGCCATTTCTGAACCGATTTTGATGAAATAAAGTTTATTCTGTCATTAAAAATATATGCTTTTTCGAATTTGACAATCAGTTGTTAATTATCTCACATAGAAAATAGTGTATGTAGCGCCTCCATACCAACACTCAACTATCCCTTTAATTTTCTTGTACAGGGAAACCCCGTTATAACGAGGTAGTGGGGACTATCAAATTTACCTCGTTATAAACGGCCAAATTAATAACACACATTTAAATGAATTTATGAATCGGGACCAAAGGATTCTCATCGTTATAACCGGTACCTCGTTATAAGTGAGCTCGTTTTAACGGAGTTTCCCTGTATAATGATTGAAAAGGGTTTTTGTCACTTGCAATTTTAAACAAAATCAACACAAACACAGAAAATTTAAACTTGCCTGTACAAACTTTATTATGGGGGCACAATATTGACCGATACATTTCGTGACTTCTTGGTACAAAAATATCTTCAAAAAGACAGTGTATACAAAGAAAGTTGGTATCACTTTCAAGCTTACTTATTTAACTGTATCATGTCCTAACACATTTATAGGCTTAATTTCTTATTCCAATCTTTAAAGTGACACTTACGAAGTGAAAATGATGGATTATTTTATTTTGTTTTCATTAAATATGAATGAAAATATCTCCCATAAAATAATAATATACCCCATACAATATTAATTGTGCTGCCATACGCATTTTGTTCTTGTCGGCCTGCCATAACGGGAAAGGGTGCATAGCAACAAGCATGGCGGCTCGACTGTACGATCATCAACTTTCTAATGCCGTAAATCGTTAATAAATTTGATGTTAGTAGACCGTTGTTGGCCTCTCAGAAGATTGGAATGGAGTGGCACATCGTGATGGTTCTTCGTAAGTTTAAAGTTCCTAATTTCATGATAATTCGTAGTTAAAAGAGAATTTAATCAGTTTTTATTCATGTGAAAGAAGAAAGTTTTATAAGTGGTGCGACGTATATTACATTGCGTATAAATAGATTACACCGCACAATGTGTGTTGAATCCATTAGTTCGGGCGTTCTTAATTATAGCCCACACAATTTATTTGGTTGGTCAACGTAGTTAAATAATGATAAATGCATAGCTTACTAGAAGATATTATCTGTATTTCACGTTGTATAACATTTCGTTTAACTTTAAGAAGGACAAGTTATTGAGGTTCTTTAGTGCTTCTGGATTGTAATTGGTAGACAAATTGCAGTGTCGTGCCATACGCAAAAGTTTCTGGTTCGCACCTATTTTGAAGGTGCATTTATTTTTAGATTCATTTGAAAGTATAATTACAGTCACAAAAGGGCAGCTCCTTGGACGGATTTTGTATGAAAAATGGGGATTAGTGAAATCGCAGATACTTGGAGTTATGGGCACAGCATTGCCATTATTCATTATAATTGTACTTGCTTATACGGTCGTATTTCATTGCATTGTTTCTGTAGTTCTGCGGGATACAAGTGACAGATCCATGTGTGGCAATTTGATAACGATGGAAGGATAGCTTGGGAGTTCACAAGTCTGTAAGTGCATTTAGATATGTATATGAGAAAGATTTGTTTAAATGTGATAATGTGTGTTTGGGTTGAAATAATGTTTTATGCCATGTCTGGTTAAGGAATTTTCATTTCATCGTAGGAAAGTATGGCTGGCCGCCTGTGCCAGAATCTGTATAATTTAAGAATAGGCACGTATGGAAGGCCAGTGGCGCCAAATTTGCAACTGTATACTTTGATGTTTTGTTGAAAACCATCAAAATGGTTAGACTTTGTATAGATATAAACTATCAATCCAGTTTGTAAATTGCAACTCAAGTATTATTGTATAAATACTGAATTTGAGTTTTTTAATGGTGAATTGGCTACACTTAGTAAATATGATAGGGCTCATTATGAAATCTTTGTGTGTTATATACTTGCATAGATTACGGTTTTTATAACTAAAACCTGAGTAATTAGATTCTTGATAAATGTTTGACAAGATTGTTTTTATCTCGACTCATGCGCACGTATGACAGATACATTGTTATTAATTTGTATCTTATTACTTTGTATCTTACAGTTTTACCATATGTACGACACCCGTTTCAACGCTTTCTGCGTCAAGATGTTGAAGTAGTTCTTGAATAAAAGAGTACAACTGTTCAACTCTGTGGTCTTCGAGTTTACTTCTTTTGTCGTACGGTTAGCTACCGGATAGGAGTGCGGAGGTTGCACCCGAGGCCGGCATAGTAAAAAGACTTACGGACATCACCGTAGAAGCACGCCAGGATCCATCGACATCTTCGACATCTTCGACATCATGTCAACGAAATCGGAACCAACACTTCACAGAAAAGACTCTGGCAAGATACCTTCACATTCCCTACCTTCTCCTGAAATGCCTTCACTTTCCACTCAAGATGATAAGTTTGAAATTAAAAGTTCTGTGTCAAAACAGTCCAGCAAGCGTTCCTCAGTCGTCTCTGAGGCAATCCTTGCACGCGCAAATGCGGAGGCAACTAAAGTAAGATTGCATTACGCGCGGAAAGAAGCTGAGATTGTTAAACAGAAAGCTGCCCGTGAAGCAGAGCTCCTCGTCTTGGGAGCGGAGAGAGATGCTGCTGTAGCGGAAGCACAGGTCTCAATCTTGGAGGAAGCATTAGAAGAAGGCAGGGAATCGGTGAAAGAGATAGACCTCCCTCAGAAAGATTCTAGGGAGCGCGTTGAAGAATATGTGTCCTCATTGGACGTAGGTGGTAAAAGGGTAGCACCTAACAATCCAGTTGTAGTACCTAGTACTGGTGCTAGTGTAGCACCTAATGGTGCAGTTGCAGTATCTAACAATGAGCTAAGGGTATCCCCTACTGATAATGTGGTTGTACTGAATAACGATGAAAATGTAGCCCCCAGTTTTGATGTAAACGTGATATCGGGCATTTCTAATGTGATGTTGAAAAAGGAACTGATCATGAGTGGGCTTAGGAAGTTTGATGATCGTTCATTCAATTACAGGGCCTGGAAGGCCTCACTCAAAAGAGCGTCTATTGAGTTAAAATTAGATCCATCTCAGGAGATGGACCAAATGTTGAAATGGCTAGGCAAGGAATCCGGCGAGTTAGTCGGGGCAATTCACGCTATTCATGCAGATAGGCCAATAGAGGGTGTAGGGCGTATGTGGGAAATCCTGGACAGGAAATACGGCTCCATCGAATCCATCGAGCAGGACCTGTATCAAAGAATTGAGGCCTTCCCCGAACTCACTCGCAAAGACAATGACAAACTTGAACAGCTCAGCCAACTCCTTATGGAGCTGGAGTATGCTAAGGAGAATGGCCTCCCGGGATTGCTGTCATTGGATTCAGCCAGGGGCCTCCTACCTCTCCTACGGAAATTGCCAAGTAATCTACAGGAGAGGTGGGTACTGGAAGGTTCCAAGTACAAGGAAAAGCACAATGTGCCGTTTCCACCTTTTAAGGTGTTTAGCGAATTCGTGCGCCACCAGGCGAAGATTAGAAACGATCCAAGTTTCTTGATACCTCCTCGGGAGATTGGCAGATCCGTTAGTGTTAGGGCTACAAACATCGGGGCTCCTCGCGCTCCAACTTCGAACCCCGATGACACTTGCCCTATACACAAAAAGGGGCATTCGATTCTGGAGTGCAGGTCATTCCTGGCAATGACGGAGTCAGAGAAGAAGGGTGTCCTCAAAGACTACCGTCTGTGTTTTCGTTGTTGCCTCCCGGGTCATACAGCCTGGAACTGCAAGTCAGAGGCGGAGGCATCACCGCTCACATCCAAAAATCAGAAGAACGCAGAAGAATCGGGGGCTGAGCCAGACACCCCCCAAGTGCCCCAACCTAACATCACCAGCGCCTGTTCTAGGTTGGGGGGATGTCCAGGTGGCAGGTCTTGTGCGAAGATAGTCCCTGTCTATGTAAAGTGCAAGAGAGACCCGAGCGTGGTAGTAAAAACCTATGCCGTGATAGACGACCAGAGCAATAAATCGATCTGCACGGCCAAGCTACTGGACAAGTTCCATGCCGATTTCGAAGAGGTTAGCTACACCTTAAGAACGTGCAGCGGAGAAGAGGCAACATGTGGCAGAACCGCCAACGACCTGGTTTTGGAGGACCTTAGTGGCAGTGTCATTTTGGACCTACCAACTGTCACAGAGTGTGGAAGTATCCCAGATTTCAAAGATGAAATCCCGACCCCCGAAATAGTGGAAGCCTATGACCACTTAAAAGACATAACCATCCCAGAGGTGGATCACGAATGTTCAGCAACGATTCTAATAGGAAGGGATGTCATTGAGGCTCATCACGTTCTGGAGCAGAGGATAGGTCCTCGGGACGCACCTTTTGCTCAGAAGTTGAGCCTTGGTTGGGTAGTCATTGGGGACGTGTGCCTTCGCGGGATTCACCGAAGCAGAGATCAGTCAATTAAGATCTCCCCATTGCGCACCCAAGTGCTTTCCTCAGGAAGGCCCACGTGTCTTGAACCCTGTCCAAACGAGTTCCAGTTAAAGCACTTGTTTGACAATGGAGACGACAGTCTTAGTCTGTCAATAGAGGAGAGAAAGTTTGTCGATTTGATGGTTAAAGAGGGAGGCTTGAAAAATGGCAAGTGGACAGCTCCATTACCCTTCAAACAACTGAGAGATCGTCTTCCAAACAATCGCCATCAGGCCTTGAAAAGAGCTCAAATCCTCCAGACGAGCATGGCAAGGGATCCCACAAAGAGGGAACACATGTTGACATTCATGGAAGGCGTCATTTCTCAAGGCCATGCGGAGGTTGCACCACCTCTTAAAGCAAATGAAGAGTGTTGGTACCTGCCGTTGTTTGGAGTGTATCATCCCAAGAAGAAAGACAAAATCAGAGGTGTCTTTGATTCTTCGGCTGAGTTCATGGGAGCGTAGAAGAGGTGCTTTTCGATGATTGCACACGTAACATGCACACAGCGCAATGGAAACGTGTCCAAATCCTAGCTGACCGGTTTTGGAAACAGTGGAGACTGCGCTATTTGCAGAGTTTTCAGCAGAGACGTAAGTGGACAAATGCTGAAAGGAATGTCACGAAGGGTGACATAGTGTTGTTGAGAGATAAGGAGGTCAAAAGAAACCAATGGCCTTTGGGCCTCATTGAGAGTGTCAAACCAGGAGATGATGGTCTGGTTCGTCAGGTGCAGGTCCGTCTGCCTTTGACCGGAAAAACCTTTTGCAGGCCGGTCCACGAGTTAATCCTGCTGGTTGAGGCAGAGTAACTAGTAAATGCCTGTTTCTGCTCTACTGGTGTGGATTGTCTGAAAAACTTGCCGGAGTAGATTTGCCGTTTAAACACTTTATGCCTTGAAATAGCCTTTGTAGTTAGTTTTGAGTTTTAAATAGTGTTAGTGGATATTGATTAGTAAAGTAATTTAATTGGATTTCCTGCCAAATTCGGGTTTTGGTTTTAGTTATTGGTTGAAAAGTTTTAACGTCCATCGGACGTTGGGGGGGAGTGTGCTGCCATACGCATTTTGTTCTTGTCGGCCTGCCATAACGGGAAAGGGTGCATAGCAACAAGCATGGCGGCTCGACTGTACGATCATCAACTTTCTAATGCCGTAAATCGTTAATAAATTTGATGTTAGTAGACCGTTGTTGGCCTCTCAGAAGATTGGAATGGAGTGGCACATCGTGATGGTTCTTCGTAAGTTTAAAGTTCCTAATTTCATGATAATTCGTAGTTAAAAGAGAATTTAATCAGTTTTTATTCATGTGAAAGAAGAAAGTTTTATAAGTGGTGCGACGTATATTACATTGCGTATAAATAGATTACACCGCACAATGTGTGTTGAATCCATTAGTTCGGGCGTTCTTAATTATAGCCCACACAATTTATTTGGTTGGTCAACGTAGTTAAATAATGATAAATGCATAGCTTACTAGAAGATATTATCTGTATTTCACGTTGTATGACATTTCGTTTAACTTTAAGAAGGACAAGTTATTGAGGTTCTTTAGTGCTTCTGGATTGTAATTGGTAGACAAATTGCAGTGTCGTGCCATACGCAAAAGTTTCTGGTTCGCACCTATTTTGAAGGTGCATTTATTTTTAGATTCATTTGAAAGTATAATTACAGTCACAAAAGGGCAGCTCCTTGGACGGATTTTGTATGAAAAATGGGGATTAGTGAAATCGCAGATACTTGGAGTTATGGGCACAGCATTGCCATTATTCATTATAATTGTACTTGCTTATACGGTCGTATTTCATTGCATTGTTTCTGTAGTTCTGCGGGATACAAGTGACAGATCCATGTGTGGCAATTTGATAACGATGGAAGGATAGCTTGGGAGTTCACAAGTCTGTAAGTGCATTTAGATATGTATATGAGAAAGATTTGTTTAAATGTGATAATGTGTGTTTGTGTTGAAATAATGTTTTATGCCATGTCTGGTTAAGGAATTTGATACGACATTCCTGCTAAATCCTGTCTCATTTCATCGTAGGAAAGTATGGCTGGCCGCCTGTGCCAGAATCTGTATAATTTAAGAATAGGCACGTATGGAAGGCCAGTGGCGCCAAATTCGCAACTGTATACTTTGATGTTTTGTTGAAAACCATCAAAATGGTTAGACTTTGTATAGATATAAACTATCAATCCAGTTTGTAAATTGCAACTCAAGTATTATTGTATAAATACTGAATTTGAGTTTTTTAATGGTGAATTGGCTACACTTAGTAAATATGATAGGGCTCATTATGAAATCTTTGTGTGTTATATACTTGCATAGATTACGGTTTTTATAACTAAAACCTGAGTAATTAGATTCTTGATAAATGTTTGACAAGATTGTTTTTATCTCGACTCATGCGCACGTATGACAGATACATTGTTATTAATTTGTATCTTATTACTTTGTATCTTACAGTTTTACCATATGTACGACACCCGTTTCAACGCTTTCTGCGTCAAGATGTTGAAGTAGTTCTTGAATAAAAGAGTACAACTGTTCAACTCTGTGGTCTTCGAGTTTACTTCTTTTGTCGTACGGTTAGCTACCGGATAGGAGTGCGGAGGTTGCACCCGAGGCCGGCATATTAATTATATTCCCATTATGGACAGTTGTATTCTGAAGGCAGAATGCCAGTGAACCCATTGAATGGGATCTAGTAACTATGCTGTAATGTGCAAACAAGCGACGAGTGGTTAATACAATATATATTGCTGTTATCTGATATGTCCACTGGATGTTGTGTGAAAATCGCAAGTTAAATGGACTTTATATGGGCGAGTAATGTGCAAAAATGCAAAGTGGCAGTCACTACCTCATTGCACTCACTCTGTACACGGTTCTGACGATCCATTTGATAATTTGACATCTGAACACTACAATCGTAAACAAATTTGTTAACGAAAGGGAAATTAAACATTTTAAAAACCTTTCCCATGCTTTTTATAAAATAAGAATACAACAGGGTATGAGTGAACAGATAGATTTTCAATTGGATTTTGAGGATATGGACAATATTACTAAGTCCTTTAAGGCAGACTAGGCAGAAGCCAGAAGCTCGAATTGTTGCAGGTAAAACATATTTTTAACTGATCTTCACACCACTCGAATGCAATCCTCAGTCCATGAGCAGGTGGACATGGACATAGGGGGTCTCTGCAGGCAGGGCGCGCAATCCTCAGTCCTGAATAGGTGGACATGGACATGTGGACATAGAGAGTCACTGCAGGCAGGCCGCACAATCCTCAGGCCTGAACAGGTGGACATGGACATACAGAGTCTGTGCAGGCAGGCCACACAAAGGGGCCAACCTTCTTGTGGAGGTACTTTTCCCTGGCCTCAGTCAGGCAAGCTTGTTAGAGGATGTCTGCTGACCCAGGAGTTACCTCCTCCACAGTGGCTTTTATAGCAGTTGAATCAATTTCTCTGGATCAGTGAGCATAGGTCTTAACAAACACCTGGCCAGGGTGCAGAGCTGCACAGAATCTGCAAAAGGTGAAAATACAGGGATATATAGTTGAGTTTGGAAAAGAGAGTACACTTTTGGTCAAACTGAATTTAAGTAACCAAAGCCTGCACCATTACATTATGAAGGAATAGTTAACTCTACCATGCTCGAAAGGAATGACAAATTTCGAATAAAAAGCCTGTTATAAAAAAAAAGAGCTTTTGAAAATCAAGAGGTTGCTTTCTAAAAATCGAATTGGTTTCAATTATTTGAAATAAAAAATTGTCCATGAGTTGTTTTGTTGAAATAGTGATAACAAAGAGAGATAATCAACAACTATTTAAAAAACTTCTTTTGTACATTTTTCAAAAGGGGAAGCATTTAAAAAAAAAAGGTTAAACGGCTGGTTTGAAATTATCATTCAAATGATTGTGAGACCCCACAATTATTACAAATGGTTATGTTTATGAATAGTTCAGCCATTAATTTCTGAACCGATTTTTATTATTCTGTTTATTCTGTATGCTCTTTCAAATTTGACACTCAGTTATTTATTATCTTACCAAAACATTATGTAATGTAGCGCCCACTATTCTTCTGAATCAGATGCAAACAGATCTTGGGAGTATAGCATCATCTCTGTTTCGCTGTCGGCACTGCCACCGCGTCTGTACTCATCCAAGAGTCTGTCTATGAGTATAAACTGAAAATCAAACAAGCAACATAGATAAGTATTCTCCATTATCAAGTACATGAACAGGGGAACAGACTGGATAATCCCATAGCTTGGAGTGAGTCAAGATATCACAAAATAACTCTATCAACATGTTCATGTAGATGTGGCACCTCCCACCCTTTCTAGTCCCCGTTTTTTTTTGTTTTTTTTTGCGGAAACCAACTCACTAGCTGTGTTTCTCAAATTTGGCAAAATGGAAATTTAAGGTAGGCCTACTAAACTACAATAACAATTGTATTACTGTTTTTTTATCAGTGGTAAATGCACAAACCCATACAAAAATGAAGAATACAAACTTATTTATGAACTGTTTACATTTATGTACATCATGTTGTCAAGTATAGGCCCCATCAGGTCAAATTTATTTTCCATGCAATATAAACCCAAACTCATGAATCAGGTATTTTCATCAATAAAATAATAAAAACGGAATTTTATATTTCACTTCTTTTGATTGCCAGTTCAACCTTGCTTTCTTATACTGAATACTTTTTTCTCCACTCATGGGAATGATGGGATGGATTGTCTTTGTCACCTACAAGCTGTGCGAACAGCGAACACGTACACTTACATTATAAATGTTTGTTCACAAACACCCCAACACACGTCGTAACACTACAAAAGTGATTTGATTTTGAGATGTGGGCAATTAGCACGACAATATTAGGTCTAGGCTTCTCCCCTATCGACCCTTCGGTCCATTTGCCAGGGAATTCAAACTAACCGGCTACAGCTTTTGCTAAACATGCACACATATAATTCTATTTAACCTTATAAAGTAACTAAAGCCCCAGGCCCTGCGTGAGACCCTTAATTTTACAGCATGGTTCACTAGCAGGAAGAAAGTAGTGAAAATGTGTTGAAAATTACAAATGTGTTCAGTCTGCTTTCAGAGCATTATTTGCTTTCTTCATCCATTTACATCCTGCTGATTCCGATGATCAGTAATCAGTTTAATAGAGTCTTGTAAATACATATCCGAATGTGTTTCCATCAATTCATGTCTGATTAATCAAAGTTCAAACGTTCTTCTGAAATCTAAACTAGTCCGACTAGAGAAGTGAAGCTGAACTGGTTTGAAGCAATAACATAAACAGTTTGACGATATCATCATAGAATTGATTGATTTATTCCACCATATTTATTATGATTTGCATTCGCTGTGCTGTGCACAGAGCTGATATTATACTGAATAATAGGCCTATATATAGGCTAGTATAGCAAGGCTAGCCTAGCCTAGGCGCCGCGTTAAATAATTTCACACCACTCTTTCACACACAGAGCCCGGAGAACCAACCCCTTTAATATCAACATCATGCTTCACATTCATGTCATTTATCTACACATTATTTACCCCGTTGTAATAAAAATAAATACTTACAGTGAAACTTATTTCATTTCCTGCCATGGTAAGCCAGTCCAGGGGGTCCAGATAAGCAAAAAATACAGTTAAAAGCACAACTGTCGCCGGGAAGTGCTGGGAGTTTAACCACGTATAAACTCGAACACTGACTGTGCGTGCACTGTGCATCGCGCACACATTTTTTTTCTTCACAGCTTGTTTGTTATTGTTTGTACATTCGCGTTCGGATGACCTTTGCACCGTACTACATGTAAAGCGCTAAGACCCCTTTTCTCGAATTTTACACCAGGCCGACATACATATTCTGAAATTGTTTACTCGCTGACCTATATATAGCCATTAATCTGACCTATAGCCACTAAATTAGGGTTAGGATTAGGATTAGGATTTGGATGAGAATTAGGATTAGGATTATGATTAGGGTTAGGGTTATATAGCCATTAATCTGACCTATAGCCACTAAATTAGGGTTAGGATTAGGATTAGGGTTAGGATTAGGATTAGGATTAGGGTTATATAGCCATTAATCTGACCTATAGCCACCAAATTAGGGTTAGGATTAGGATTAGGATTAGGATTAGGGTTAGGGTTAGGGTTAGGGTTAGGGTTATATATCCCAAAAATCCACTGCCGATCAAGCAACTCGCTGTGTGGCGCAATTGATAAAGCACTTGCCTATGAACCCAAGGTACGTGGGTTCGATCCGCACCTACGTCGCATTTCATTTCTTTATGTACACTCGTTGAATTGTGCATGTGCGATATTATACAAGTCGGAAATTCTGGCTGTGCGCATGCGCGAGTTGAGAAGATACAGAATATGTATGTCAGCCCGGTGTCAAACTACCTTTTCTCGCGTTGCGGAAATACTAGAACCCCAACTGAATAAGCGTATAGTGTTTTAACCACAGAGATAGGCCACACCTTTATCAGCAAGTTTTTGAAAATACGCACCGAATGTCATGCAAATGAGGTAGTACGTCAGAATAAATTATCAGACGTGGATTCATTGGATAAATTAACACATTACGCAAAAAGCTAAAGTAATTACGCATTGCGCACTTGCAGTTGCCATGGCATTTAAACACGCACTTCTCAGCAAAAATGCGCTTCATAATACCAAAGACGCTTAAGTATTCTATTCATCTCTATTATTTTAATTACGCGCAGTACTAACAGTTACGCGATGTCATGTATTTAATTGCGCACAGTCAAGAAACAGGGGATTTCCGTACTAGGATCAAAATATTGTTTTTCATTGTGACGTCATAACAGAGGCATAGCATAAATTCGTGCGTGATAATTGTGAAGTTCGCGCCCGCGCATTATTATGAATGAATTTACGCTAATATTACCATGGCAGCCAGTCGAATTAACATAAAAATCGGTGGTTCTCTTCATTAAAAATTTGGCCAACTTCCATTTTGAATTGGGGGGGCCTGGTTTACATCGCCTGACTAAAAATAATTTCAAGAACACGTGATAAAGTTTGATGACCCCAAATTTGCATATCGCGCGTGGAATTTGTTTTGCGCACTTGGATGCGCGTACAATAATAAAGAATTAAACAGGGGGGTGTCACTGCTGCCAGAGTGCCGCGATTTTTGGTCACCGGAAGGGACTACAACTGGTTGCATTATGTACAAAGTCTATGGGACACGTGACTTGCGCGCGTTAAGTGAGCCTTCTAGCAAAGACTGTAGAATTACAAGACAGCTCACTGGCGGTCGCGCAGCGATGTCCCTTCAAACAGAATGAAGATTCAAATCGAGCTTAAGCCTAGAGCGTAGTAACCATATGAAATTGATTACATCACTGTATTTGTGTCATTTTTATTAATAAAAAAACATTTTAAAATTATAGTCGATAGCTTTTTTGGAAATTCAGTTCCATTCTTTAGTATGATTTTTTTTTTAAATAAAGATTAGACCGATCTTTCTAAAACTCGGCAAATTAGGCTAGTATGAAGATTGACCAAGAGCTTTAGTGGCGACCTTAGTAACCTATAGGGATATGTCTTTATGTCAAATAAATATTGTTCTTGAGAAGAGAAAAACATTGTAAAATTATAGTCGATAGCTTTTTGAGGTTTACTGTTGTCACAGTGAAAATGCATTTAATTTATTTAATTTTATTTGATTTCCCTTGGTATATAATTGAAGTGTTTTTCCCCCTTGTAGGCTGACAAGAGAGAGGGCGACAGACAACTAGGAAAGAGCTGAGTAGGTGTTTAATTTGCATATGTTTAATTTGCATATGAACCATTATTTGGTTGTGCGCACATGCACAAAGGCGCAGGGTTTGGGGTGCGTTGTGAGAGTGCCATTGATGACTGTAAGTTATGTGGCTGTGAATGAGTGGTGCTATGTTGTGCAACTGGACCCATTCTTCTAGCCAGATAGAGATCAAAGGGGTTCTGGTTGATAGGTTTTGGGGGTTAGGCAATTTTGGGTGTGTTAGATGTAGGGGTAGGCAGATCTGTTTCCCAATGGGCAGACACTACATGATTCTCAACGAGTGAGGATGTCGGTTGGCCGAGCTTACGCCACCGAAGTTTATCCCACTATAATTTGAGTTTAATTTTAGCCAGAGAGCTACGTCATGTACTTGGGATCCAGATGCATCCCGTATATTATTTCTGAGCTGGTTGACAAGAAGAGTTGAAGGTTTAGAACAACTTATTATTCAGTCATCGGTGAGTTATATTTGTTTTATATATATGGGGTGGGCGTGGCATATAGAGTCGGAGTGATAATGTATTGTGTGCTTAAATAGGTATAAGGGATAATTTGTATATACAATAATTGTGAAGTATAAACTTTATGGGTACTTTCCTGTATGTAGCGTTGGATTATATTGTGAATAACTTGATGATTTCTTGTCTTTAAAGAGAATGAACTTCAAAATATGAACTTGGAATGAATTGTTATATATTGTTAATGAGCAGTACAATATTACTTATATTATGTCAAAATTATTGTTGTTGACTTATGTACACTTTGAGGCCATTAGTAGGAGGTTCGGTTTGTGTTTTTATTTGAACTTATAGATGGCACGAGTATGGAGCTGAGTCCTGTGTGGGCGTGGTCCGGTCCCTCCTCCTCAGAAGGCCAGAGCCTTGGTGTTGGTCAACAGTGGCGTTTCTTTTAGCGAGGGTCTCAAGGACTGAAATTACTCAGTAGTGCCGGGGAGAAACCTAAATCATTACTTCTAGACGATACGGGTGAAGTACATTATTTCGGGGTTTCAGTGGCAGTCTCTACTGGACTCTCCTTTACATTTATTTGTCAATTGTAATAGACGAGCGCAAGAAATCTGCAGACATTTATTGCAGGAAAAGAAGATATTTATTTTCTACGACGTGAGGAGTTATGGTCACTGCAGTGGACACTTGCAGTCAGGCTAGAGACGCAGTTTGTAACTGAACAATTTGTGTTATTTGTTTATTGACACTTGATGATGGTTGTAGAAGACAAAGCAGAGATGTAGTTTTTTTGTATTTCGATTTTTGAAGCTATTTAGAAGCTATTTGTATTGAGTGCAATTAATATACACTGTGGTGTGGGATTAATTGGTAAGACCTGTGCGCGCAGGCTTTAGTTGACATTTATAGATGTAAGGAATTTGTTGAAGATGGAACTACATTGAGTAGGGAGCCTATGATGTCAGATCAATGCAGGATCGTCATGTGGGGCTATTGGTGAAATGATAAATGTACTGTTATTGAGAGTTATTGGAATAACGAGCAAATGTACTGACCGGTTTTGTTGATTAATTGGAAAGTTACCTTATAAGTAAGGACGAGCCTTTTTGAGTGCCTTTCGGCAGGAATAACCTGTGCATGTTTTTTTGTTGTGGAGATATTGGTTCTTGAATTGTTTAATAAATTTGAATTTGTTAATTGTAAATGGCACGTGTGAAACTTGGTATTATTTAGCCTCTCCATGTGACAACTGTTACAGCTTCGAATTGTATAATTTTGTAACATAATGATCTGGTAATGTACAGAATAAATCGGCAATCGCATTATCACATTTGCATATTATCACGCATACTGCCTATAGTCAATGCGCACTGACGAATCAATCGACTTTGTTCTTCCCAACATGATACTGCTTTGTGGAATAATTGACCAATGATAACTGCGTATGTGTGCGCATTATAAAATCGGTGCGCTTAGTCAGCTGATTTATTTCCGAAAATAGTGTTGTTGCTAGGCTAAAAATAGCCGAGTCATTCACATATTAAGCCAGCAGCAACAACAACAACTGCAACAATAAATATGTGGGGAACCCCCTGTGCAATTTGCATTGTGACGTCAGGACTGTAATTGCGCGCATTAACTGAGGACATCGCGCGCTGCCCATTCACTTTGTACAAGAAAATTGTCCAGTGGTCGGTCTTTCCATTAAGCGTCTTTGCTTCTAGTTATAAACGGGTTGGTTTGTTTATTCATACTTCTATGGAATTAAATTAAGACAGTGCGCGACTGAGCGCGCGTTAACATAAAAATACGCGAGTAGTCATTGCCATTTTTTTCTCCAGGTGTACTCAACTTGGAGATAAGCTGATGTTCAATCGTCATACTAGCCTGAATTTGCCGAGTTTAAGTAAGTACGTTCCAGAGAGATTCGATACTGTGATATACTATCAAAGAGAGAAACAGCTCATCGATTGCGCGATCGCCGCACCAGCTGGCAAAAAGTGATTTGTACGCTGGTGTCAATACGGCCCCAATTTGGAGAGCACAGTAAGATCGCTAGGCTTGATTTACGGAAATAAAATACAGTCATTATTGCTTTCAGTTTATAATAATACAATTTGTAATATTTATTAACATTTGAGTCATTAAATACAACATAAATGGGTAAAATATACAATATTCCCGCCATAAATTCCCATATTATCGATCGAAGTGACGTCAGAGGACTGGAATCGAAAACCTTGAGAACGATACAAAAAATCGTGATATTAACCTAATAAGGTTGGGAATTGGTTTCATCTCCATGGAAACGATCACAGGCTCACGGCTGTATGACTGGTCTGGTTAACGCGAAAAAGGGGAAAGTAAATCGCAAAAATACCTTTTAATAGGACTCCATTATCTGAAAAATAAGTCTATCACTTAATAACCGTTGGAATTTCATTATGCAGATCATCTTGACTATTATCAGCGAGTGAAGGCCAAGGGTAAGTGATTTATTTGTTATTATCTGGAGGATTTTTAGAAGTAATGATACGAGGCTTAAGTAACGGTTCTAGGACTACTACCCCATGGACAACCACCCCCGGACGATTACCCCCCCGGACAACTACCCCCCCTAGGACAATTACCCCCCGGACAACTACCACCCGGACAATTACCCCCCTAGGACAACTACCCCCCAAGACAATTACCCCCGAGACAATTACCCCCCAAGACAATTACTCCCCAAGACAATTACCCCCCAAGACAACTACCCCCCAAGACAACTACCCCCCGGACAATTACCCCCCGGACAATTACCCCCCGGACAACTACCCCCCGGACAACTACCCCCCGGACAACTACCCCCGGACAACTACCCCCCGGACAACTACCCCCCGGACAATTACCCCCTGGAAAACTACCCCCCGGATAACTACCCCCCCCCCCCCCCCGGAATATTACCCCCCAAGACAACTACCCCCCGGATAATTACCCCCCGGACGATTACCCCCCAGGTGCGTATATATTCAAAAACGGGACCAAGACAACTGGTTGAGTCGTGTAAGTGTGTGTGTGTGTGTGTGTGTGGGGGAGTGGTGGGTAGGGGGTGGGGTGGTGGGGGGGGGGGGCGGTCCGTCGCTGATTTAGACCACTGTTTTTAGTTTTGTAAGCAGGGAGTTGGGGTCGTCAAATGTAAAATGGGCCGATCGCTGCCCGAGACCGAGAACGATACAAAGTGGACCTTTCTGAATGGGGGTGGGGGGGGGGGGGGGGGGGGGGTACGCACCCAACGCACCCCTATGCTACGGGACTGCCAATACAGGAATATACTGCAGACATCGTACGATATCGCAATCCGAAATGTAGGTAAGAAGATTGTGCGGCATCCGGTGCATTTTTGACCTAGGCGTATCACATGTTCTATATGTTTTTCGGTCAATTTCGTAAGCTTTTCATTCGTTTCAATAAGCGTGTCATTCAATTTCACGAAATTGAGCTGAAGGCTTGTAATTTTGGTTCAAAATTGTATTATGTTCATACGATTTAGCTCTTGGATCAAGTGATTTACCACTTTTAGCATTCAATAAAAAAAAACACGCTATTTGCATTTATTGTGTTTGCAAAATCAAATTGATATCATCATGTTCGATTCCCAGTTTCCCACGACCTACTTAACGGTAACCGCAACCACATACCGCGCGTTCGCGCGATTACCAGGAATGAGTTATATTTATCCGCCATGTGGCATAAGGTATGTTTTTATTCAATAAAGCTCAGTTGCAAGTTATCAGTAGGTACGCAACGCGTTGTGAATCGCTTGCATGAATGCAAGTCGTATGCATAAAATATTGCATATAATGCATATAATGAGCTACGACATGGCCCAGTTCCCCTTCTCCCTGTGTGCTCAGAATTAATTTTCCGACCATGAATTTGCCACAAATTGTAAGCTTAAACTATAAAGATTGTAATATGGTATTCAACTCGTAAAAATTGATGTTTTAAAATGTGTAAAAATAGGAATAAAAACTTGTGAAAAAAATAAGTTTGAAAAGTAATTTCTTTCGTTAAAAAACACTTTTCATTCTCCGTGTATCCAAAATATTAATTACTTACTACTGTTTATAGATATTGCTCTAGCAGAATATCATACTTTCTGTAAATGTTGTTTTTTCATCCGGTCAGGAACTAGCAAAATACTAGGCGATGCATACGAGACTTCGGCAGATAATTGACAAGGTCGATTTGCGATCATTTCGAACCGGGGGATACCACGCCATCTCTTGCTCTGCGTCGATTCTCTATGTACTGCGCGATTATCACGTACAGCGTGCTCTGCATGCAGTTGGCCATGAACGAACACGCACCTGATTTTACTTTCGGGTGCGTAACCCCCGGAATAAACGGCTTTATATTGCCCCACATACGTATTATTGTGTATGTTGTTATCATCGAACAAGACTTGAACAAGAAAAAAGTGAAAATACAAATAATGTCTTCACTGGGATTGCAATAGTAACGTTCAATGCATTACAAAGGCTTCTCACGCATGTGAGCAATTAATAATATGTATTATACTTATACTCATAATTTATAGGTATAGTACTACATACTGCTGAGCATATGTTAATTCAGTTACAGAGTGGAATTTATATTTCAGTTACCTAAAAAAATGTACAAAATCATTAGAAGGTGCTATATGTTGTTTTTTCAACCTTCTGATCGTGTTGGGCAATTTTTGGCCGTTGTATGCTATTAGTTTATCTGCTCTAGAATTTGCAATCCTACTCATTGCTATTGCACACTGAGCTACATGCAGCCATTTTGTAGCATGTATTTGTACACAGACTTTTGCTGAGCACTCAAGCACGCATGCCATGCAGGGCAAACCTTTTGTGGTGAACAATAGACAGTTCCCTTACAACAATGGAAGCCGTGAAGTGCACTTTTGTGTTCCTTCTCTGCCTATGCTTGTTGAAAAGCTATACTGCATGCAGTGAACATGACCATCCATTGAAGCTTGAATACAGTCATACGTGTTCTGTATTTCAACTGCGGCCTCAACTCCAGACACTGCGCACTAAATTCTGCGGTAGACGGATTTCTTATTACCCGAATGCAGATGCATCCTTCCAAACATCCATTCTGCTTGACGGTGATATCAGCCCAAATCCCGGTCCTGATGCCCAACCAAGTAACATTTTACCAGCTCAAGAAATTATCTCATACCACAGAGATCAACTGCTTGATGTTGGCCACCACACCGATCGTAAACAACGACTGTCTCCCACACTATGGCAGAATCTAACCTCTCTTCAGATCTCGCGTAGGAAGAGAACGAGAAGGGGGAGAAAACCCAGACAGCAAGCCAACAGGACCCGATATTTTCGACCTATTGCAGTCTCAACCAATGATGGATCCAGAGAACCTGCAGCTCCTGCACCTGTACCTGCAGCTCCTGCACCTGTACCTGCAGCCCCTATACCTGCACCTGTTCATGTAGCCCCTGCACTTGTACCTCAGCAGACTATCACAACATCCAGGGACTCAATGAACAAAGAAACTCGCATTGGTTTATGGAATGCTCGTTCCATGGCCAACAAGACCGCCTGTATCAGCGATCTGGTTATTGACAGCGACCTTGACGTTCTTGTTATCACCGAGTCCTGGCTCACTAGTGACCGCCGAGATGATCATGTCATAGCTGATATGAAGTCTACTCTTCCAAACTACTGCATTATACAGCAACCGAGAACAAGCTCTAAAGGAGGAGGCTTATTCGTGCTCCATCGCTCCTCAGTCAGTATATCACTGAATGAGACACACCGGTTTACATATTTTGAGCTCATGGATATCACATTCCACCTATCGCCTGCCTCCGTTTTAAGGATTTTTGCAATCTATAGACCACCACCATCGTCTCGGAATAAATTAACCAACAGTTCATTCTTATCAGAATTCCTCACTCTGCTGGAGTCTGCTGCCATTGCTGATAACTGTCCCATCCTTGTCGGAGACTTTAACATACATGTTGACGACTTAAGTGACAACCATGCCAAGAGTTTCCTGAATTCCGTTGACTCTCTTGGCTTTCAACAACATGTCACTGAACCAACTCACCGAGCGGGCCACACTCTTGATCTGGTACTCAGTAGGAAGATTGATAACATCATCACTGCAGTTAGTATCCAATCTGGAATGCCCTCTGATCATTCTGCAATTATTACTGCAGTCAAACTGGCCAAGCCTCAGAACCCAAAGAAGAAAGTATCCTACCGTAAACTTAGGAGTATTGATGTTTGCCTATTCAAACAAGACATCCTTGAGTCTTTAACTCCACCCACACATGTAACCAATCTTTCTGATGCTACTGCTCTCTATAATGACAGCCTGACTCAACTTCTTGATAAACATGCTCCAGTCCAGACTAAGACTGTTACTATTAGACCAAACGCACCATGGTACGACGAGGAGCTGAAGGAAGCAAAACGACACAGGCGTCGAGCCGAGCGTCGGATGCTCAAATCTGGTCTCTGCATCGACAAGGATCTGTTTCGAACTGAATGCAAGTCATATTATAACAAACTCTTCAATGCAAAATCCAAATACTTCCAAGACGAAATTGCGGAAGCAGATGCTAAGAAGCTTTTTCAGATTGTTAAGAAGCTGTCTTCTCCAAACCAAGCTGCTACCTTCCCCAATCATACATCTGACGAGGAATTGGCAAATGACTTTGGCAACTTCTTCATCGACAAGATAAGTGGCATTGTTTCCTCATTCTCAGCTTCCACTGTCACTGGTCTGCCGATACCTACACAACATGCATGCTCTAAGGACTTCAGTCTCTCAGACTTCAATCCTGTTCCTGAAACTCAAATTAAACACCTGATCAAGTCACTTCCGAGTAAATCCTGCGGCTTAGACCCCGTTCCAACTTGGCTCGTGAAGTCTTGTATTGATGAACTGATTCCTTCAATAACTCACATCATCAATCTCTCCCTATCATCAGGAATTGTTCCTGAGTCCTTCAAAACTGCCCATATTACACCACTCTTGAAGAAGCCCTGTCTTGACAAAAAAATGATCTTCAAAGCTACAGACCAATCGCCAACCTACCATTCCTTGGGAAGGTCTTGGAAAAAATCGTGGCAGCTCAGCTAAGAACATACCTGGACCAGAATCGGCTGTTCCCCAGCTCTCAGTCCGCGTATCGCCACTTTCATTCAACTGAGACAACCCTGGTGAAGGTTCTCAACGATCTCCTCCTCGCAATTGACAAAGGACTGGAAGCTGTCTTAATATTATTGGACTACTCTGCCGCGTTTGACACGTTAGATCATGCTGCACTTTGTCAACGTGTGGAGGCTGATTACGGTATCAGAGGAACGGTGTTACAGTGGATCATATCCTATTTGAATGGTCGTAGTCAGAAGGTAACTGTAAATGGTGCATTTCAAAACCATTTCCCATCGCTCACGGCGTGCCGCAAGGCTCTGTAGTAGGGCCACTTATGTTCATCCTGTATACTGGCCCACTTGGAAATATCATCAACACTCACAATGGAATCCAACATGTTGTCTATGCTGATGACACACAAATCTATCTCATCCTGAAGCCCAATGAGCAATCTGACGCCATGCATCGACTCGAGCTCTGCATTGAGGATGTAAAAAAGTGGTCTGTCAACAACAAACTTCAACTGAATGAACTGAAAACTGAAATGCTCCACATCACCTCAAAATTCCGGAACCCCACCCAGCTCCCCAATCTTCAATTACAAACAGGAAGCGTCAAATGCTCCGAAAGTTCACGAGACCTCGGAATTTTATTAGACAGCAATCTCACGCTCCAACAACACATCCGTAATACTTGTAAATCTGCTTCATGGGGAATATGTAAAATTGGGAAGATACGGAGATACCTTGACAGAACCTCAACTGAACGCTTAGTACATGCATTTGTCTCATCCCACCTCGATTACTGTAATAGCTTACTTGCCGGTCTACCAAACTCTCACATTGCACCTCTTCAACGTATTCAGAACACTGCTGCAAGGCTAGTCACCCGTACCAAAAGGACCGAACACAGAACACATCCCCCCTATTCTACAATTTCTTCACTGGCTCCCGATCCAACAACGTATTTCCTTCAAAATCCTTTTGCTTGTCTTTAAAATCATTCACAAACTTGCCCCAGCTTACCTTCAAGAACTGGTTTCCCTCCGTTCCACATCGACATCCTCATCAACGAGACGTTTACGTTCTGCCTCAACTTCCCATCTACATCTATGCCCAAGTACCCGCACCATGACAATATACGGCGATCGTGCCTTCTCCTCTATAGCACCCACACTCTGGAACAATCTACCCATAGATATAAGAAGTGCCCCCACCATGGACTCTTTCAAATCTTTGTTAAAAACGCACTTGTATACACAATCTTAATTTAGTTAATATGTATTTGTTTTGTATGTCTGTATGAAGTTTTTTGTTTATTGGTCAATTTTCTCTCTTTAATTTCTCAGCGCTTAGAAACATTGTATTAAGCGCTATATAAATGTTGTATATTATTATTATTATTAAGTGAGGTATCATTTGAAAGAGTAAGACATGTGCTAAATTATGAACTATATGTTGTGGCTATGTAATGTAATTTGCCACCCTATTACGTAACATCTTGTTTCAAAGAAATACATAAGACTTAGTTTTGTAATAGTGAACTTTCTTACAAAACCATTCCAGAAGATTGTTCTTTCCATTTTTTTTTTCAGGATCAGAGGGGTAGATATTCATAATCATTTGGTGTAAATTTCAATTGTTAAAGCTCATTATTTGTTTTATATAATTTATATCATATATTTTTGAACCGGGGTTCAAATTACTCTGTTGTATGTCAGTGAAATTGGTTACTTGGAACTATAATCTCTAATTTTATTTTTGCCATACAGTTAATTGTCATAACCATCATCAACAACATCATTATCACAACATCATTATCATTATCATCAACATCGTTACTGGCATCGTCATCATCACGATCAACATTGTCAACATCTTCATATTCATCATTATCAAGTATCAGCATGCATCATCATCGTGCATCATCAACATCACCATCATTATCACCATCAACATCATCATCATCATCACCACCGTCATCGTAACGATAATCACGTCATCATCGACAGCATCATCGTCACGATCGACGCCATCGTCATGGTTACCATCATCGTCACAATCATCATGTCATCATCATTATCATCATCACCACCGTCATCGTAACGATAATCACGTCATCATCATCACGATCATCGACATCATCATCGACGTCATCGTCACAATCATCATGTCATCATCCATCGTCCTCCCCACCATCAATGATTCATCACTCATCAGTCATAGTGATCACTTCAAAATAACAATAAATCCTATTACCATTATTCACAAAAAGAAATCAAAGGTTGTGAATGATCATCTTCATTTTCATAGATTGAACTCTAAATTGAGCTACAGAGTTGTGCCATTGTTCTACTAGTCAGAACTTCAACAAAAAAAGAACACACCTTTTTCATATAGATTTACGTGTGAGGAAAACATCTCCTAGCTCGTCAAGAAGTTTGGCCATAAACTAGGTTTTTTCCTATGACATCTATTCAAATGTTCTTGTGTCTGAATATGTAATTCCCCACGCGTTTTAAAGGAATAGTTGTATACATGCATCAGTAAAAATCCACCATTGCATTTATACAAATTTATCAAGAAGTGAAATGATTGGAACTGGGTCTTTGAAAGAAAACAAGTTATACTTGATACGTTTTCTAAATTTTCCATTTGTTTTTAATGCTGTTACTCATAATGTGGCTTTACATGAGACTTTACTTAAACAGTATTGGTGACGAGCCTGACAAACATAATTCTGATCATTGGGTGTGAATGAAATATTGATTTGTTGTAGCTTTGTATCCCCTTCCAGTGGAATATTCAACGATGAATATTTTTGTCACTTACCTAAACTACAGATTGTGCAGAACTACAAACGGAACAATGTGTTAAAAATGCATTTATTTAAAAATTAGAAATAAAAGATGTTTCCTGCACAGAAAAATGGATTTTGGTATAGAAATACACTGCAAAGAAAATATTATTAAATTCATTTAAGTTCAATTTGTTTCAACCTCAGCCTCTTTGGTGCACAATAAATAGGTGGCTAAGAAACAGATTGGCATATCTTGTTGATGCATCTTTCTCAGGTGTAATGAGTCTCTCAATTCTTTATGGAATTTCAATCTACAAGTATGAACAATTTACAACTTCAACTAACCTTAAATTAGTGACTGACGAGCTTTCGTTCCCTAATTTAAGGTTAGTTGAAGCTGTAAATTTTTCATATGAATCTCTGTAACCGATGAAAGTTTTTTGTATTAATCTACAATCAGTCTGTTTCTGTAATTCCTGGGTATCCGTTCTTGATAATATTAAACGTGCACCTGTAAAGTGTCAGATATTGCCCTGGTGTGGTGTGGTTGTGGTGTGCAATGGTTGGGTGCATAGGGTGCCTGTGGTGGATGGATATTGGTAAACGTGGGTACTCTAGCAGTGGACGATTACTGGCACGAGTTCGATGTTGTGGATAATGCAGGTTGGCAGCATCAGGTAACTGTGGAGGGTGCAGGTTGGCTGTATCAGGTGGCCATGTTGAATGATGGTCGAGGTGTACAAACTTCACTCTTCGGACCTGATAGTATAAAAAATAAATTTTAAAAATATTGTCAAGATTGTCTTTTTTTGCAGTTTAACCACATATTTGTATAACAATGTTTATGCATACCTTCTAATTAGAATAGATAAATGATAAATATCATAAAGATATTTCAAATTAAAATGCAATAAAATCATGTTTCATGTACTGAAAACAAATTTGAGAAGAGGCATGGCTGCAAGAAAATATTGGATCATTATTTTTGTTCACTGTGGACGTCAATCAAGATTTCTGTGACCCCAAGACTATTACAACATAATCATGAGAATTAGGAACAAAATGTACCTGCTTGGGCAACTAGTGATTTCCATAAACCTAAGGCTGTGATGGGCAATGGTTAGGTGCATCAGGTGGATGGTTATTTGCAAGTTGGAGTTGCGCTGGACGATCGCTGGCAAGAGTTGGATGTGGTGGTGGATGATGCAGGAGGTTGGCAGCATCAGGTGCTTGATGGGTGCAGGTCAGGCACATGGTGATTGGTTCCTTAGGATCAGCTAGCCACTTAGGGAATGTCAAACCAAGGCGATCTACATGTGTACATACATGTACCTCTGCAGACTTATTTGCCCTTGGCCTTGATGCGCTGCGTATTCCCTTTCTGATATATGTATGCAAGTCATTCTTTCTATCCTTTACCAATAAGTTTATTTTTTTCCGTTGTAAACAGTTTTTTTTGGTACAGTTTCTTTGGCACTTTTCTTGTTAAGTTGTTACCGGTGCAGATAAAATATTATGTGAAGTACGTTTTATCAGGAAGAGTTCCAAATTGTATGCAAGAAAACAATTTCCTTTGGCTGTTGAATGAATCCCATCCAGCGAATATTAATACTAGTCCGAAGAAAAACTGCATATTGAAGAGCGAAAATGAAGCTGGTCTCTTTCCCAAATTCCAAATTATTGTTGCTAGTAATGTGCAATACAGACACAGTCAGTTACTAGTTATTATAAGTATTGTCCACCATCTCTCATTCTCTGTCCATAATTTAACATTCATAAAGAAAAGGTGTGTACCGTAGCGCCAGGAAAAAATTCACATTGACTTCAGAATACAAGTTCTGGTTCAAATTCTGAATAACATTGTCTGTCCTCCAAATCACGTACAGTAGAATCCCCAAAGGCAAAGATAATCTCTTCGGAAGATGAAAGTTGAAACAGATGACAGATGGCCAGGCCAGGTTCCAATCCAAGGAATCCCTGTTTAGATTAGAAAGGAAAAAAAGGTTACTATACTATTACTAAAATACTATTCTACTAACTAAAAATAGAATAAATAAATATTAAAAATGAAAATAAACTCACGATTTTATCTGTTCCAACAAGAATCGAGGAATACAAATTAGGTTCAGATCTACAACTTACCCTCATCTAAATGCTGAACAGTCGTTGATGATTAGTAATTGCAAATAGAACTACAAATACAAATTACAATGCATTCCGCTTCCACTCCCACACGAATTTGAGCATATGGGACTGAGCCAGTAAACAACCATCGCTGGCGACCTCTCGGGCTACGGAAGAATTCCCGGCTTTACCACGGTAACCATGGTTATTTCCCGCGGTTTCGAGTCAAGTTCCTCACAACTTCCGGTAAAACATCGCTAGTTAGTGAGATTTCAGCCGATTTCAGTTGTCTTTTATTCACCGAAATCACACATGTATCCCACCATTTTTCACATTATACGGTCAACCAGATAATCAACGACTCATATCTTGCAAAATCTAGCTGAAACATTGTTTCATCCAGTCAGGAACTAGCAAAGAAGAAGACTATGTCCAAAACCTCTATCGTAAGGACGAAAAAAAATCACTTTTTATTGATGACAAAAAACATGTCAAAAATTAAACAAAATATGGCAAAATTGGTATCAAACGAAAGCTAATAATGTCAAGATTGACTTACCGAGACATATCGCCATATTGAGTATACATGTAGCCAAATAGAGAGGGCGACAAACGATGCTGTCAAATCGCTTTGTTGATCGCATCCACCGAGCGAGTTGCGAGCTCATGCGCCCTCTATCGGTAGACTTGAATACAAAATGCTTAGAGCCTCATTAAAACACGCGTAGCGACTATACTGTTATACTCAGAATGAAGTAGACGTGAGTTTTATTTCTCTCCTGATCGAAATTATACAGGTACATAAAAGTATTCAATTGCGCCAACGGATTTCCCGGAGGGCGGTATTACGTAATCACGAACTTACTCGAAATCGAAATACGGTTTAAATCGAATGCAAACAAAATGTTTCCGAATAATCAATATATGAATTATAATGCTAAAAAACGATTTGAACTGCTAAATACAACTGCAGTAACAAAATCGGCAAAATTGAATGCACACAATGCACCCGGGGGACGGGAAGGGGGGACATGCCTCCCCACCCCCCCCCCCCCCCCCCCCCCCCCCATAGGTGGAGGTGATTGTCTCTCCCACTTTTTAAAGGTATAGGCCAGTTTTGGAAATGCCCCCCCTCTCAAAAAATTAAATGGAAGCTCTTATTACCAATCATGTGAAAGAATATGTTTTTACTAACACGGGATGATACAAATTTTGCCTGGAAACCGCCTACTAATTATTGATATATTTGGTAAATTATTAAATCGTTCCGCTGCGGATAGATATCGCCAAAGCGGAATCGCGCATACGCTACGTGCATTATTGACCACGTGCGTTCACTATACGGGCTTGCCCCAGCTTGTCGATACTCCATGTCCAGCGCTAGCGGCGCGGACAGGTGCGAACGGGCGGTGGATTTTACATTTCACGGGCGGGTATTGGATTTCTTCCGATATTTCTGCATGTAACGCATCGTTAGGTTCGGATTTTACCACACAAACCCTTTTTAGTTATTCAACAATATTGATAAATTATAAATGTGTTCTGTAACTTTCCCAAAACTGTTATTTATCTCAATATGCATACAGTATGTTTGATTCCATAGCTTGAACTACGTATCATATAATATTACTGTTTATCACCTGACTTAGTAAATACAGTATATGAGCTGCCATGTAATATTTTTGGATATTACATGGCACTGTTACATGGCAATTCAGATGATACAACAGTTGTTAACTTTGCTGTCGGGAAAATCATGGAATGTTCCCCTCGGGATTTTGAATACTATTTCGTGAAGAAATAGAGTCCCTCGACTACGTCTCGCGACTTATTTACTCGTCCCTCAATCGCATTTAAAGGGATAGTTGAGTTCTGGTAAGGAGAGTACAGTTTTGGTGAAACTGAATTTTAGTAACCAAAACCTGCATCATTACATTACAAACTAATAGTTATAACTAGAAAGGAACACAAAATTACAAATGACGTAGTAAAGATCATGTTATCATTCAAAAAGAGCCGTTAAAACGTAAGAGGGCGCTCTCTAAACACTCATCGGTTTCAACCATTTTGAATAAAATATTGTGCATGTGATGTTTTGCTGAAATAGTGATTAGATAGAGAAATAACCAACAACTATTTAAAAACCTATTTTGTAACTTTTTGAAAAGAAGAAGCATTTTTTTAAATTTGTAACGGCTGGTTCAAAATTCTCTAATAAACCTGGGGCCCCAGGTTTATTACAAATTGTTATATTTATGGATATTTCAGCCGTCTCTGAACCGATTTTGATCAAACAAAGATGATTTTATTATTTAAATATTATGCTCTTTCAAATGTTACACTCAGTAGTTGTCCGGGGGGTAGTTGTCCGGGGGTAATTGTCTTAGGGGGTAGTTGTCTTGGGGGGTAATTGTCTTGGGGGTAATTGTCTTGGGGGGTAATTGTCTTGGGGGGTAATTGTCTTGGGGGGTAATTGTCTTGGGGGGTAGTTGTCTTGGGGGGTAATTGTCCTAGGGGGGTAATTGTCCGGGTGGTAGTTGTCCGGGGGGTAATTGTCCTAGGGGGTAGTTGTCCGGGGGTAATCGTCCGGGGGGTGGTTGTCCAGGGGGTAGTAGTCCGGACACTTTAAGTAACCGTAGTCCCATATGCGGTATTTTGTGTTGGTACCAACTGGGATATTGGACGGTCTCAATACAAATTAAATATTACATTGGTACTTGATCTCGGTACTCATTTGGGGCCGAGAGAGTAGTTAGCCCCTAACCCTAGTTTAGGCTAAGCCTAACTAAGGACAGAAGCCGGGTCCTATAAAGGCTAAAATTAATATTGACAATTGACATTGACATTGTCAATTATGTCTAGACTAGAGTCGAGACTCACTACAAGAGTCGACACTAGACTACATAGTTGAGAGTACAGTATGTTATTTGTTAACAATGTTATGATTTAATCATTTATCTTAATTTAATAAAATAATATTAATAATATTCTTACTCTTAGTCTTTAATCTTAGTCTTTACTCTTAGAATTAGTAAGCCATTGGCGCCGGAAGTGGGGGGGGCAGGGGGCGGCCGCCCCCCCCCCCCCAATCCAAAAAGTGTGGGGGGGGGCAAAACACGTTTTTGCCCCCCCCCCCCCCCCAATAATCCCCCCCCCCCAAAAAAAAAAAAGAAAAAAAAAAAGAAAAGAAAGAAAGAAAGAAAAGAAAAAGGAAGAAGAGTGGGAAAGAAAAAATAAAATGTATGAGCCAATACTTGTTAATTCTAACGTTTAAAAACTAATTCATACATCTATTTTAAGTTTTCGCTGCGTGCTTCGCGCGCAAACAAATTATCTCAGTTTGTTGTGTAACTTGCGTATGGTACGTCTGGGGTGGGTTTTTCTGTACCGGGCCACGTAGTTCCTGTGCAGGCTGCCATTGCTCTGGCTGTTTGTGTGACGTGCACAAAATTGCACCATTTCAAGTATATAAATGCAAAATCTTCCCCGTGGGAGGGGGATACCCCCTCCCAAACCCTCCCCCTCTGGCTCTGCCCCAGCCCTCGGTCGCTTCGCTCCCTCGGGACTCATTTTTGGATATAAGCTATGATGTTGGATCATACATACTGTGGCATATGGTTTATGTTTGTATGCACCAGTTTGCACCAATTCAAGTATATAAATGCAAAATCTTCCCCGTGGGAGGGGGATACCCCCTCCCAAACCCTCCCCCTCTGGCTCTGCCCCAGCCCTCGGTCGCTTCGCTCCCTCGGGACTCATTTTTGGCTGTAAGCTATGATGTTGGATCATACATACTGTGGCATATGGTTTATGTTTTTATGCACCAGATTGCACCAATTCAAGTATACAAATGCAAAATCTTCCCCATGGGAGGGGGATACCCCCTCCCGAACCCTCCCCTCTGGCTCTGCCCCAGCTCTCGGTCGCTTCGCTCCCTCGGGAATAATTTTTGGCTGTAAGCTATGATGTTGGATCACACATAATGTGACATTAATGCTTTATGTTTGTATGCACCAGATTTCACCATTCCAAGTATATAAATGCATTTATATAAATCTTCTTCCTTTTCTTTTCTTTTCTGGGGGGGGGGGGGCTTATTGGAGGGGGGCAAAAACCCTCCCGATCTGGCTCTGCCCCAGCCCTCGGTCGCTTTGCCCCCTCGGGACTCATTTTTGGCTGTAAGCTATGTTGTTGGATCATACATAATGTGGCATATGGTTTATGTTTTTATCCACCAGATTGCACAATTTCAAGTCCCAAAATGCAAAAGCTCCCTACCGTGGGAGGGGGGACACCCTCCTCTCACCCCCCCCCCCCCCCCCCCCACCCTGCTCAGTCACGTCGCTCCCTCGGGCTTGGTCGCTTTATCCTCGCAATGTCTCACTCTTACCTCTGGCAACCCTGTGAGTGTGGTTGGGCATGAGCCCCTAAACACATAAATCGTGAGCCCCCTTAGGGTTTTGCGCCCCCCCCCCCCCCCCCTCCCAATCCAAAACTGCTTCCGGCGCGCCTGTAGCAAGCGCATTCTCGAATGGCTCTTCCGACCCTGTCTCTAGTCTAGTCTAGAGTCTAGACTAGTCTAGAGTAGACTAGTCTACTCTAGGACTAGGTCTAGACTAAACTTAAAGTCTAAATAAGTCTTTAAAGACTATGAGTATGACGTCTATGACATAATTATGTAAATTAATTGTATGAAGTGAGGCCTGCCCTGACTGAGGCTGAGCCGCCCCGACGACGGCTGGTTTACTGTAGATGTATTTAAACTAGCGTATTCCATTGACAGTGTACGAGTGGTTGTACTACTACTAGTACTACCCAGCTAGCCACCTGAAGTCGGGCCGATGTCGGAAGTTGGTTGCCGGATGTCGGCATATCGCCGTTGGCTCGAGGTTAAAGGCATATATGCGTGGGTTATAAAGGGTAGTCAGAAAATTCCAACTCGACTCCACCGTAATCTCTCGAGGTAAACTCAAGATAATGTTGGATCGATCGAAGAGAGGTGCTTCGAAATATCTGAACAAAGGCCTTCTTATGAAATTGCATGCAGCAAACAAATTTCTCACGCTATCACCTAGCCATCAAACGGCGGCACTTTGAAGTCGGTTGCGGTTAAGCGTGTTACGTGATATTTTCGCTCGTAAACATCTCTGATGGATCTCCATTCGACTAGTACAAACATTCCGAACGCGACTATTTTTAATGCATTTTTGACTCGGGTATTCAGAAATGGGACAGTTTGCGATCGCTACTTATAACTGAGCCAATGGGGATTACGTACCGTGCGTAAAAGTGCGCAAGATGGATCCACGCGTCTAATAACCCACGCATATATGCCTTTAAAATGTCCGCCAGCCCAACATCGTCACTACGTCATTTTTGTGATATATTGGCATAACGTCAATTTCAGACAATGGCCCAACATCATCTCATGACATGATGTTGGGCCATTGTCGGAAAATGACGTTATGCCAATAAATCACAAAAATGACGTCGTGACGATGTTGGGCTGGCGGACATTTTAACCTCGAGCCAACGGCGATATGCCGACATCCGGCAACCAAATTCCGACATCGGCCCGACTTCAGGTGGCTAGCTGGGTAGTAGTAAGTAGGCTACTAGTTAAAGTTGTACGAACGAAAAATTAATTTGCAAACGCCTTGACAGACCTCAGTCTCAGTTTGTGTGTTGCTGTGCAGTGTTGGTACTGCATGTTAGTGTAAATAATGGCCCGGGCTTCGGTTTCTGGCTATTTTGGGGTTGAATCAATTAATTCCTCATGACTCCATGACTCTGTTTAATGTGCAGGTTCTTTTAATTGGACTGGTTGGAGTTTTTTAATTATAGTTGCGATTCATGTTACTTTGACAATCTTTGCATTTGAACTCTGAAGTTTTGCTGGTGTACCCATTTGTGAATTAAGTCGAATTGATTCAGACTTTAGCCTTCGCCATCGGCTCGACCTCATCCTCGACTTTGTCTTACTCAAGTCTCGACTGCTCCACAACTTGTTGTCAAATCTTCTGTTCTATTTCATTTGTTAAACTAGTTACACAACATTAATTTAATACAAAAGTTATAAAATACTCACTAAGACACTATCATTCTTATATCTTATTCTTACTTAGACTTTATTATAGATCTAGACTAGTAATAATTCTAATAGTAGTGACTAGTCTATACTAACTAGATCTAGTCTAGACTAGACTAGTAAGTTAGACTTACTACATATTTCACTTGATGTCTTACTCTAGTCTAGACCTACTTACTTTCTATAATTACTAGTTAGTGACCTGTTCTTGGGCTTGAGTTGACGTAGTATTTTAGTAACTAACAGTTACATTACCCTTACAGTTACACTTACTCAATAAGTATAAATTAATATTAACAATTATTATGTCTACACTACTCATTTAGTCTAATCATTCATAGTCTTACTCTTACTCTAAGTCTAAGACTAGTCTAGATTTCTTGACTAACTAAGATAAATCAGAGTTATCTAGACTAGTTATGAACATAAGACTAGAATAAGACTAATCAAATAGTCATTATAGTACTAAAACAAAGTTAGAGAATACAAATTAAAATAAGACTAAATGTTTACTCTAGTAAATGTTTACTTCTAGTCAGAGGTTTATAGAGTCCAGAGCCAGAGGCAGAGTCTTTTAGTTTTACTCTTAGAGTTAGACTAGTTAGAGTTAGAATTAGGCCTACTCATTCTTAACTGTAATCAATGGGTGTGCTTCGCACGGCGCCAGGTTAACTCAGATTCTTAGTCTAAGTCTGTTGACGAATGAAAGACATTACAAAATTATATGTCATCAATTTTTTCAGTTGTTTGTGTCATTGTAACCTTCTAGCCGTTCGTTTTGAAAATGGTTCTAATGCTGCCAAATCCGAAGAATAGTTATGTATTATAAATGTGTACTTTTAGATCATACCTCAAAATAGTCATTGATCATTCAGTATACATTTGCAAATATGTTATTCTTCGGATTTGAAGGTCCCAAGCCCTTTAAAAGTAAAGGGGAACCCTTATTCGGTGTAAGTTGTGGTTTCTCTCAATCATGTTGCTGAGAAGTGTGTTTGCAATATTTATGATGTCTTGATCTTGAAAGGGATTTGTGACAAATGGTTCTTCTAAGTTCTGTAATGTAACATAATACTCCTCATTAAATCAAAATCGCGTCAGAAACAGCTGAAATATCAATAAATAAACGTGGATAAACGTGGGATCCCAAATTTATTTGATTATTAAAGAACAACAAAATAAATACTGGTATATTTTCTGGAAATTTACTAAATTGTTTTTTTAAATTAGCTCCTCACAAAAAGTTTTAAAGTTTTCGAGCCTCCTAATTCTCATTCATTTGAGACCTGTTCGTATCAGTGGATAAGCTAATTACCTCCTCTCTGAAATGAGTTTTGAAACAATCGTTTGCTTCATGGCTGAGCTAGTAGCCTACCTACTCTTTGTTAACAAGTGGGTCTCAAACAGAATGTGGCAGCATTTATTATTGGAGCATTACTCCAATGCCGTATACCCATTTATTTACTCATTCACAATTCATCCTATAATAACATAATCAATAGGATTAAAGGGATAGTTGAGAAATGGCTGAAATATCCATAAACATTTGTAATAAATGTGGGGCCCAAAAAGTATTCAACAATTTTGAACCAACTAGCCGTTAAAAAAAAAAAAATAATGCTTTCTCTTTTCAAAAATTTACAAAATAGGTTTTGAGATGGTCAGTGATTATCTCTCTTAGAGTCTATCTAATCACTATTTCAACAAAACATCACATGCACGATATTTGTTTTTGAATGGTTGAAACCGATGAGTGTTTAGAAAGCGCCCTTTTGAGTTTGAATTGCTCTTTTGGAATGAAAACAGGCTTTTTACTTAGTAATTTGTAATATTGTATTCCTTTTTAGCATGGTGGAGTAATAACTATTGGTTTGTAATGTACTGGGTGCAGGTTTTTGCTTACTAACATCGACTAAACTGTACTCTCTTTACCAAAACTCAACCTTGCCACTATTCTAATCGAGACAAGGGTTTGGCGATTTGAATACCAATACACACAATATCCTAGTAGAAATAAATGGCAATACATGTAAAGTGGTGCCAGATATGATAGAATTGTGTGTTTATAAAAATAGACTCAAAATCCGAATGTCGTTTGTGTTTATAGTAAGTTTTGGTTTTGACGCTTCGAGGACGCTTCGAGATAATGGATTTGCGAGATTATGAAAAACTAAGTGTTATTCTTGGAAGAGCACGTGCTTTTACGAGATCACCCCAAAATTATTTGATCCAAAATTTGTTGAGCCAGCCCGCTGTACAATCAAACCACTCTGCTTGGCATGTGGGCCCCCATTCCTATTGCCCCAATCCCAAATTATATAACCGCCCACACGACATAACCAAGAGGTATTCAATAGTTGATGAATCTCTTATATTGAATGAATTGTTTAACAGAATACACTTGCACAATTGTTCATGAAAAGGGTATGCAAACGGCTGCTTTATCGAATGATAACAGGCTTTTCACTTAGCTGTTTTGTATGAGCATTTTCTCACCCATGCAGAGATCATTGATAACTATAAGTGTTTTTTTATGATATACCGTAAGCTTAACCGGGGTAGTTTAGTTTTGTAGAACCGACGGCGCCGTGCCACATTACCATATTCATGTGAGGTCAATGAAAAACAGAGTGTCGAATTTGAGAGAACCAAGCCATATTGAATGGCAGAATAAGCTTTATTTGGTCAAAATCGACCCAGAAACGGCTGAAATCTCAATAAATATATCTGATCTTATAATTATTTGGGGCCCAAATAATTAGATGATTTTTAGAAGAAAAAAAAAATGCTTGCACTTGTTTCAAAAATGTCTCAAACGCGTTTTTTAAATAGTTGTTAATGATCTCGCTATTTAATAATTACATTATATCAATAAAACATCACATGCATAATTTTGTATGAAAATGGTTGAAACCATGCCTTATTAAAAAGCGCCACTCTTGTGTTTTAATGGCTCTTTTTTAATGAGATAGACAGGCTTTTTACTAGGTCGTTTGTAATTTTGTATACCTTTCGAGCATGGTGGAGTTATAACTATTAGTTTATAATATTATTGTGCAGGTTTTGGCTTACTAAAGTTCAGCCTTACCAAAACTAAACTACCCCTTTTAAAACACTATACAGTTCTGCGTTTGACCAAAACTGCATCATCCCTTTAATGTACAAAGAAAGCGATATAGGTGTTTGAGTGCGCATGTGTGTGTGTATGTGCGTGTGTGCGTGTATGTGTGTGCCTTCGAACGTAATACTGTATTGCATTGTATTTGTATTTTAAGATGAGGACCTTGGCGAACAACAGCACCATTGCTGATCAAGTAATCCTGTTTTAAAATTTTAAAATAGAGCCTCACTTACACAAAGCTTTAATAAATTATTTTAATAATTCCTTTAGTAGATTTTTAATTAAAGTGTATTTTAAGTGTTTTTTGCGAGATCAAGAAATATCCAAATAGTACTGATAATTTCATCTACAAAAAACAACAACCGCTGAATCGCCCAAGTTTAAAAGAATGATATTCAGATTAAATGTATGATCAACACACCAACAACAAACACATATAATAGCATGAAAACAAACAATTAAAACAAAATCGCAGGTATACCATTATGCGACAAATGCGACAAATGCTCCGCGATATTTGCTCCGCCCACATTTGCTCCGCCGACAATAGCTCCGCCGACAAATGCTCCGCCGACATTTGCTCCGCCGACAAATGCTCCGCCGACATTTGCTCCGCCGACATTTGCTCCGCCGACAATTGCTCCGCCGACATTTGCTCCGCCGACGATTACTGCGCCGAACAATGCTCCGAAGATGCGACAATTGCTCCGCCGAAAATGCTTCGAATATGCGATAATTGTTCCGCCAGAAATATGCTCCGGAGATTACGACATCGATTCATTCATATATTTTATTGGCTGGTTTGTTTGTTTCACGTTTCTTTATACAGGGTAGGGATGCGTGACCCTGCAGCCTGCATCTAGTAGCAGAAGGGGAGGCGCAATAACACACAACACTGGGCTTTAGTTGTTGATGTTACATTGGGGGTTCGATCAGACCAGATTAGACCAGAATCAATATTGTATGTCTTTTCATTAGGAGTCGGCCCTTACACAAAAATTAATGAGGATCAAAGTTCAACAGTTCGACGTCGCCGATTTGATCCCGGGCGCGACGGAAAATGGTTGCCGGGCGTGTTGAGCGTGAGAAAAGGCCCCTGAGGCGTGACTGTCACGCTGGAGGCGTGAGACTTGGCAGGTCTGCGTCGGAAAAAGTGGATGAACTAGTGCTAGTCGGTAGTCCTACAGC
>JBAMJV010008496.1:0-34351 GCA_037951105.1 Echinarachnius parma
AACAATAATTTATTTTCCAATGGGTGCCTTGCTATTTAATTAGTACACTGTTCCGTCATTGGGCCGTATGCATAAAAACAAGCAATTGCTTGTGCTAGCCTTTTGCTTGAATCGGTATGCACACAAACAAGCAATTGCTTGCAAGCAAACGCTTTTGCTTACAAGCACAAGCAATAAGCCAGTTCGTAATTAGACCAAGGAGCTTGGGTGACGCTGAGGGCGTAGTCCGATGTTCCATCAACTCAGATCAACGGGCATCAACGTACAGTTAAGTGTATGGTATCATGTCATATTCCCGGATAATTTTAGTTTGACAGCATAAAACAAACATTCGATGCATAAAATCAAAGTGGAAAAAATACGAGCAGCTGCATAAACTCATAAAGAACACATTTGATGTAAAGTATATTCAAGAATTTACCGATTTTTCCCCATATCAACTTTCTTGTGAAAAATCCAGGTAAATCATTTACACGCAATAATGCTACAAGGCGGGCGATAAGCATACCGCCCATTCGTACAATGTATCGTTTAAAATATCTATCTATCTATCTATCTATCTATCTATCTATCTATCTATCTATCTATCTATCTATCTATCTATCTTATCTAATCTATAGCTATCTATATAATTATATATCCAGCTATTGTATCTAAATCATACAGTATCTATATTATATAATTGAACGCATATGTTTTAGGACGCAATCGGAAGGAAAACAGACGGGATATAATATTTCTTTCTACAAGTAGCGGTCTTCAAAACCAGAAAGTCGGTAATCATTATCAATTTATATACATTGTGGATCACATAAACGAAATTTTGTTTGCATTTGCTAATAAATGGAGAGAGAAATCAGTCGGCAAAAACTGTTTTTGCGTTGGAATACGTGCGTGCTAATACGCGCGTGCTACTAGTATATAGCCAGGTCAAGCAAGGCTCGGTGAAATTATTGATCAATAAATATCATTCATTACACATGAATAACACATTCTATCAAACCGGTTCTTGTTCTATGAAATAGTACATATTATGCTATTAACCTTGGATAAGGTGAATACAAAAACGATGGGCTGATTTTGATCCTGATCCAGATTTAAAAAACGTAAACAAATATTTCGCATTCAATTGCACGTGTGGCTCCTTTGATTCTCGCGATCGATGGAACATGGCCGTAGAGAGCAGTAACTACGCGCATGCGCAGATTGTAACTACGAACTGGCTTATTGCTTACTGCTCGTAAGCAATTGCTAACCAAACAAGCAATTGCTTAAAACCGTATGCATAAAACGAACCTTTTACTTGTCTTGATAAGCAATTGCTTGCGTTTTTTCAAGCACCTCCAGACCAGCTTGAGCTCTTGCTTACTAAGGACATTCGCGTTTTAGAATCAAGTTTTCATACCGTTTTAGGATGATTTAGAACTCCTGGTTCCAGAGGTTATGTTGTGATTACATATTTAATCAAATGGCTGTTATTTTAGACATTTATATCCATGTAGGCAATTTTGTTCATGATTTGAAAATATTTGTGTCAGAAAAATACTGTTGCCAGGTCGGGCACGACCAGGGAAAGCTGCTATGCAAGGGACTACACGACGTTTGCATACACTACGAATCCCCTTTGTTGTCATGCAGTGCGATGTTCGCACATCCGTAACGATGCTTTGTTCAACACGTAAGCAATTGCTTAGGCAGTGTAAGCAAAAGGTTTCAGCACAAGCAAAAGCTTATGCGTACGAAATTAAGCAATTGCTCGAACTTGATCTTTTGCTTGACAAGCTCTTGCTTGTGCTTGAAGCAATTGCTTATACGCAATTGCTACGTTTTATGCATACGGCCCAATGAAAGGCGCAATTAGAATATCTCCGGGGACCATAGTTACGAGACGATTAAAGTCATACCTGTAAAGTGTCCAAATCCACGAAAATTACTTGGAGCTTCCTCGTTTCTCTTCTACCGTGTTGTTTAGCTCATGGTAAAAGAAGAATAAAATAGGGTTTGATTTTTTTCAAATGTCCTTTTAGTATGAAGATAATTATCATTTAAATATTTTATTTCAATCACGTTGATTAACGCTTTTGATAAAAAGTACAATTGTCCTAGCTGAGAACGTCCGCATGCAGCACCGTGAGAACATTCCGGAGATTGAACTTTGAGCCGAGCGAGTGCAAATTCCATGAATTCTGTACTACGTGTGTAAACATAACGGGTGCGAATATCTCAAACGGATCATTCATTACTGCGACAAATGATGGCAGACCATCAGTATCGGGATCAGTATTCGGTGATAAAATATGAACTCAATATTCGTTGTTTTCACTAGGTAAACAGTGTTCGTTTTCTTTCAAACTTTCATAAATATTTCAATTGTATTTTACAATGATATTGATATAGGATTGAAGTCTCAAATGTCATTTTGTGCAATATCTGACACTTTACAGGTATCACTTTAAGTCTGCTGGTGCAAAGTGTTACCGGTAGTCTTTGTCTGTTAGGCCAGGCACAAGTTAAGCCACAAGTTGAGAATTCGGGCCTCTGTGTCTGCACCAAATATTCTCTTTTAATACTTTGGGCCGTATGCATCAAAAGTAGCAATTGCTTATAAGCAATTGCTTCAAGCACAAGCAAGAACCTGTCAAGCAATTGCTTAAATTCGTATGCATAAACTTTTGCTTGTGCTGTAACATTTTGCTTACACTGCATATTGGTGCCGTCGCACCGAGCTACGTTTCTACTACGCTCTCGGACAATAGCTGATCACAAGCACTGGAATATATCTGCAAAATGTCTTTTGTTTAATGGGGAATTAATGGGAAGATTATCTCAGATGAACCCCCTGATAATACCCCCTGAACAAAAGTCACCCCTACCATCATACGCCTCTACTACGCTCGTTTTGGGTGTGTTCAAAACAAACGTGGCGGTGCTACGATCTGAACTTTTGTTCAGGAATCTATTGTATGTTCATGCATGGGAGGTTATCTTTTCACGCATGTGAGATAATCTTCCCATTCATTCCCCATTGAACAAAAGACATTTTGTAAAAGGCGACTCTAGCTACTCGTTCCTACAATTCTTCGCTTCGCGCTTCCAAACTTATCAATGGGAATTAGGAGCGTAGTAGAAACGTAGTAGGTGTGACGGGGGTATAAGCAATTGCTACGTACGGTTGTGCGAACGTCGCACTGCAGGACAACAAAATGAATGGGAAGATTATCTCACATGCGTGAAAAGATAACCTCCCATGCATGAACAGACAATAGCTTCCTGAACAAACGAAAATCCGCGATTTCCAGTACAGTTTGATCAGAAAATGACCTGATTAACATAATTGATTTGATTTTATTTGAATTTATTTCCATATTTCACAAATTGTTTTTGAACAAGTAATTATACAGACAAACAATATATTCATAAACGAAATACAAAATACACAGAAGACTAATATACAATAAATATTACATAATCAACAATTTGTTTGTAATTAACATAACGTGAAATATGGGGGAACCAAAAAGAAGCAAAGCTTATAAAACATTTGGTTCCCAGAAATAATCGAAGGAAACGATTACAAAATATGTCCGATAGAAATTTGCAGTGATCGGAACATGTTGAGATATTAGTGCGGAGAGGGGCAAACTACGTACGACAATCGACTGTTAGTCTATCGGCTCATGTAAAACAGCAAATTGTTCATATATAATCTTGGCAAAGGTGTTTAATTTGATCTAAATACACCACTGATGAGAAAAAGTGTTGTTGCCATTTTTTTGGGGGGTCCCAGGGTGTATTTTGGCGATTATAAAGATAATTTGGTAATTTGCATATTTCCGAAATAAGGTCAGGGGTCATTTTCCATATAAGAATAGTACAATTATATAGCAAACAAAACAATTGTAGAGTAATTTGGGACACGGAATTCATTTCCGGTGCTCGTTTGCAAATGCCATACAGGCAACACCCGGAAATCCAAGATGGCTGCCCCTAATTTGCATATTTATTAATATTATTGATTTACAGTAGCTAAATCCTCTAATAAATATTAATTACAGGTTATTTAGATTCAATCATGCTCTTAATGTGTATAAAAGATACTTCAGCTCGGTTGTCACCTTGGCAACCCCTGGCAATGCATATAATTAGCATAATTATATTATTTAGCTAATTTGCATATTCCCAGAAATCAGGTAAAATTGTGTATAGTGTAAACCCAGGAAGTAAAGAGACGAGAAATACCACTTTTCCACTTTTTTGTTGTTGTTTTTTTTTTTTTTGGGGGGGGGGGGGCACCAAATCCAGTTATGATAAAGGCAGTGCTGTAGTCGAGTCCACCCTGTACGAGTCCGAGTCCGAGTCCCTGGAGTCCAGGTCCGAGTCCGAGTCCCGGACATCCGAGTCCCGAGTCCCGGACATCCGAGTCCGAGTCCGAGACCCAATGGGAAAATCTTAAATTGCAATATTTGTATGTCACATCAGTTCCATTATGATAAATGCCTTACAGTGAACTCTCTATAACATAAATAGTTGTCTGGTTCATTGTAAACTTCCATTTGTCAGATATATTTTAACTCTTCTTACTACAACAGTTATCTTCATAATAGACACCATCAAAGAAATGATTTTAGGCAATGTCAAAGGTTAAAGTGATGCATGTAAAGTGTCAGATATTGCACAAAATGACATTTGAGACTTCAATCCTATATCAATATCATTGTAAAATACAATTGAAAGATTTGTGAAAGTTTGAAAGAAAACGAACACTGTTTACCTAGTGAAAAAAACGAATATTGAGTTCATATTTTATCACCGAATACTGATGGTCTGCCATACTTTTGTAGCAGTAATGAATTGATCCGTTTGAGATATTTGCACCCGTGTATTTTTACACACGTAGTACATAATTCATGGAATTTGAACTCGCTCGGCTCAAAGTTCAATCTCCGGAATGTTCTCACGGGTGCTGCATGCGGACGTTCTCAGCTAAGACAAATGTACTTTTTTTCAATTGCGTTGATTAACGCTTTAGAAATAATGATTTTCAATGATAATTATCTTCATACTAAAGGGACATTTGAAAAAATCAAACCCTATTTTAATCTTCTCTTACCATAAGCTAAACAACACGGTAGAAGAGAAACGAGGAAGCTCCAAGTAATTTTCGTGGATTTGGACACTTTACAGGTATGACTTTAATATTACAGAGTATGAGACAAATTAAATTATTGATGTCTATGCAGGATAAAAAGTTCATAAAAAGTGTGACAGACGGGACAAGAATTTAGTTGATCTTTGTCACCCTTAAATTTCCCCAAAATACAGTGGATAAGGAACTGCAGCTGCATATCCAAAAAACGGAACGGGGCACTTCCCAAAATATAGTAATAAAATTATATGTCCATAGGATATGGTATATTTTCCAATGAAAAACGATACTTAGAACTGTCATTTTGATCGAATAGTTTTTGTTTTAGGGCGCGCTGAGTGACACCATGTCAGGTTCCCATTCTTGTCAATTTTTACCAAGTCAGTGCCTGATAAATCGCACTTACTGCTCCTCATATCATCACACAACCATCCCCATTCTCTCAGCACACAGCTGAATGCACACTAACAATAGCGCGCGTATTGCTCGTTGTTCAATTTTAGTCGCATCATATCAGGCTTTCGTAAATTAATTCACGTTCTGGCCGTAATACTTGACCGTGTCTTGTGTGTTTCAAAACATAAAACGACTAATCTCAACGTCTATTTAGGCATATAATAGCTTGTTGAGGCGATGTTACGATCATTTTCCAGAATGCCACACTCTTGAAAGCGAGCAAGGTACGCCAGAGCAACGGGTTTGTTTTTGCTTGCGCTGGGGTAATTTTATGAACTATAAATAAACGTGGGAAAACGGAAAAAATGCCGGTCTCGTTGCCGGTCTCGGCCCGATTTTCGCCCGAGTCACGAGTCACCATGTGTCGAGTCCGAGTCCGAGACCGAGTCTTTGTGGCTCGAGTCCGAGTCCGAGTCCGAGTCCCGAGAAATACGGACTCGAGACCGGTCTCGAGTCCGAGTCCGAGTCCCGAGAAATACGGACTCGAGACCGGTCTCGAGTCCGAGTCCGGACTCGAGTCCTACAGCACTGCTTTAAGGGATAGATGAGTTCTGGTAACGACAGTACAGTTTTGGTGAAACTGAATTTTAGTAACCAAAACCTGCATCATTACATTACAAACTAATAGTTATAACTAGAAAGGAACACAAAATTACAAATGACGTAGTAAAGATCATGTTATCATTCAAAAAGAGCCGTTAAAACGTAACAGGGCGCTCTCTAAACACTCATCGGTTTCAACCATTTTGAATAAAATATTGTGCATGTGATGCTTTGTTGAAATAGTGATTAGATAGAGAAATAACCAACAACTATTTAAATACCTATTTTGTAACTTTTTGAAAAGAGGAAGCATTTTTTTGAATTTGTAACGGCTGGTTCAAAATTCTCTAATAAACCTGGGGCCCCAGGTCGCCAATGGGGCAACCGAGCTGAAGTATCCTTTATACACATTAAGAGCATGATTGAATCTAAATAACCTGTAATTCATGCTTATTAGAGGATTTAGCAACTGTAAATCAATAATATTCATAAGTATACAAATTAGGGGCAGCCATCTCGGATTTCCGGGTGTTGCCTGTATAGCACTTGCAAACGAGCACCAGAAATGAATTCCTTGTCCCAAATTACTCTACATTTGTTTTGATTGCTATTGTACTATTCCTATTATGGAAAATGACCGCTGACCTTATTTTTAGAAATATGCAAATTACCAAATTATCTTTATAATAGCCAAAAAAACACACTGGGATCAATTTTTAAACATGGCAACATGTTTTTTTATCGGAAATAATATCGTTAGTGATATTCGTTTGTCTCGCAATGTATGGTCAACTAGGAATCTAAAAGAACACGACGTTTCGTGTGCCGCTGCAACACTTTGTCAAATGATATAATCTAATGTAGACAATCGGTTTTTATGCTCTACCGTGGCTCCAAATGCACAATCTCGCATGAGCGAGTACGTTCCTAATAGGTCAACAACGGGCCGCGCCGATTGGCCGGCGCACACGGGCACTCAACCAATCAACGGAACACTGGTTCGGCCCGCCTGCCGAACCAGCGTACGATACGTCGCCATGACACTACCCCGACCAACCGGCCCCCCACCGGCTGATTCGAACCCACGGTAGAATCGAGCCACCTTCTTGCTACAACGCTCATACATTGCGAGACAAACGAATATCACTAGCGATATTATTTCCGATACTTTATCCGCAATGGATAATATATTTACTATTATTGATTGAACATACGGGCGCCCTGCCCTGAAATTGATACGTAAATATGAGCGTTGTAGCAAGAAGGTGGCTCGGTTCTACCGTGGGTTCGAATCAGCCGGTGGGGGGCCGGTTGGTCGGGGTAGTGTCATGGCGACGTATCGTACGCTGGTTCGGCAGGCGGGCCGAACCAGTGTTCCGTTGATTGGTTGAGTGCCCGTGTGCGCCGGCCAATCGGCGCGGCCCGTTATTGACCTATTAGGAACGTACTCGCTTATGCGAGATTGTGCGTTTGGAGCCACGGTAGAGCATAACAACCGATTGTCTACATTAGATTATATCATTTGACAAAGTGTTGCAGCGGCACACGAAACGTCATGATCTTTTAGATTCCTAGTTGACCATACATTGCGAGACAAACGAATATCACTAGCGATATTATTTCCGATACTATATCCGCAATGGATAATATATTTACTAGTATGTTTTTTTTATGTTCACAATACTGTTTGGAAGAAATAAAGTGCATTTGCCAAGATTATATACACAAATTTCACAACATTGATTTTGTTTTCATTAGGGGATATAATAGTACACGCATTATTGTATTTTTTCTTTCTCCTTTTTATTTCCTATTTACTATTTTTTTTCCCCCTTTTGTCTTCTCATTCCTACTTCTTTGATCTATATCTACTTTCTAATCACAATCCAGTTCGTTTCACTCCCCTTCCTCTTCTTCATTGTCAATTTTCATACGTAAACTTGTAGTTATCAAAAATACTATCATAGTATTACTATACTCTGCATGCCCTACATAGCATTTGCAAACAATGTCCTGGGAGATTCTCATTTCTAAGTTCTTTTTTGGTAATGTCTATTATTTTCTATATTCCTTTGTTCTCATTATTACTATTTTGATACAATAAAGTGAGTTAAATAATACATAAAAGGTGATTTAAGAGGACCACCAGGCAAAGAACAACTCATAATTATAGGTTTTTGTAGCGTTTTGTGATATCAAATAGATACCCATCATTTTGCAAAGGGTTTTATAATTCATAAATAATGCAATGAATTACCACCACTTACGGAACCACTATTATTTCCTGGTTCCGTACGCGCCGAACATTTTCGAGAGCGCCAATTCTATTCACGCGTACGTTTGGAGACAATAGAATCCCGGACGATTCGTTCGCTCTGGACAAAGGTAGTCTTCATACATGCAGACCCATATACACATGTTGTAGTATGGTGATGCGTTTTCCAATTATATATTTTTTTCTGAACTTTTTGATGGAATGGACTACTGAAGATGTCACCTTTCATTTAAAAGAATATTATTTTGGGGTGGTGGAACCCTTTAAGAGGACCAACAAATAGCACAGCTAATCAAGCTTTGCCATATTATTTAAATGTAAGTATGAACAGTTAATTACGATTATTTGGTATTTTAGAAAGTTTGTGAATGTCATTTCCTATATGGTATCTACAAAAAACTGATTTTTTAGACATAAATACATAGGATTTATGGCTGTTTTATGAGCTGTATCCCAAACTTCTAAACAGTAATAGAATACCGTATGTCTCAATAAAAATTACAGTCGGACTTTCTGCAACGATAACTTTAAATATAGTATATCAATCATAATGCTATTTCATGGTATGAAACTAAAACTTATTACCTACATCTTGCAGAAAACCCTACTCGATTTGCTTCAGTGGTCATGAAGAATGGGGATCTTGGTAAATCATGTCAGATGTCCCTTCCCTCCAGATTTTGTATAAGAAGACGCGTTGTCCATTGTGTTCACGCCTTACAAATACGAAGCTGTTCATTGTGTTCTCGCACAATAATATCTTTTGAAAAAGTGACTGCTTGTTTCTTGCGTTTTCAACTAACAAAATAAAAAAATGAATGAAATGAAGTAAAAGGGAATCTTTTTTTTGAATTTTGCAAACATTAGTAAGGTGTGAAAATGAATGATTAAAGAGAAAAATGAAATCATTTACTCATGGAAGACTTGATTTGAGCTCTTCCTCCTTTATGGCTTTCCATATCTTTTTTCTGAGAGATACATCTTTCAACAACAACACCTCACACGAGTACACACCATTGATATAAAGGTATGCACAGAATTTGAATTAATTTGTTAGTTGCCTTGACAGTTGTGAGCAAAATATTTCCATTCATATGGGTGCCAAGAGCATCCAAGTGTCAAACTCGGAAGAAACCGACCCATGACATGTTTACAAAGATCCCCATTCTCCATGACCACTGAATCAAATCGAATAGGATTTTCTGCAAGATGTAGGTAATAAGTTATAGTTTCATACCCTGAAATAGCATTATGATTGATCTACTATCTTTAAAGTTCGTTGCAGATAGTCCGATTGTATTTTTCTGGGGACATACGGTATAGCATATGATAAAAGCATTTTATCTCCCATTACTCATGTAGGCCTACAGAGCAAAAAAGAAAAAGTAATGAAATAAAGGGGGAGAGAAAAAAAAGCAAATGTCGGAGAAAAGAACTGACAATAAGAGAAGGAGAAGAAGAAAAATAGAGGAGGAAAGAAAACGAGAAAGGTAGTTAAAGTGATCCAGGTAAAGTGTCAGATATTGCACAAAATTACATTTGAGACTTCAATCCTATATCAATATCTTTGTAAAATACAATTGAAAGATTTGTGAAAGTTTGAAAGAAAACGAACACTGTTTATCTAGTAAAAAAACGAATATTGAGTTCATATTTTATCACCGAATACTGATGGCCTGCCGTGGATTTGTCGCAGTAATAATCATCCGTTTGATCTTGACGATATCCGCACCCGTGTATACAGACGGTAAGGAATTCATGGAATTTGCGCGCATTCGGCTCAAAGTTCAGTGGGTCGGGAGTATTTCCCACGCGAGCGGACGTGTTCAGCTACGACAATTGTACTTTTTATCAAAAGCGTTAGCTAACGCTTTTGAAATAATGATTTTCAATGATAATTATCTTCATACTAAAGGGACATTTGAAAAAATCGAACCCTATTTTATTCTTCTCTTACCATAAGCTAAACAACACGGCAGAAGAGAAACGAGAAAGCTCCAAGTATTTTTCGTCGAGTTAGACACTTTACCTGGATCACTTTAAGAACAAAAGAAATAGGCTAAAAGAAAGAATAACTTTAACACAATAGGCCTATTTAATGTTAACTTGCTGCTCTTCTTTTTCTTTGTTTCTGCCTTTCCTTCATTTTTAAAACTACTTCTTTAGTTCTTTCTTTCACTCATTAATTCTTTGTTTTGTTCTTTTTATCTTATTTCATTCTTCTTTTTTCACCTTATCATCCTTTTATAGACCTCCTCTTTACTATTAGGCCCAGCTTGGCTCCTTTATTTTATTTATTTATTTTTGTTTCTTTTTTCTTCCTTTCTTTCTTTCTTCTCTTTTTTCTTCTTCTTTCTTTTCTTGAAATTACTTTCTTTCTTTTTTTGTCCCTCACCCCGTATTTTGTTTTCTTCTTTAATTTCTTTCTTTTTCCTCTATTCCTTCAGTTTCTTTGTCAAATATTGTAACACGAATTCACAGTAGAACAGCAAATTTTGGCGAAACCAAGTGGCGAAACCCTACTGTACTGTACTGCAAAGCAGGCCTGAAATTAGACAAGATTCTTGTCGAGTTTATCGCTGTTATCCTGAGCTGCGCGCGAGCGGCCCTGCAGTGTGACAACCTGACGTTGGGGCGCCCTGTCGATAATCGATCACTCGATAGATCGCCCGTGCAAAAAACTCGACAATAGGATAACACCAGCCAGCTGGGGGCGAGGCCTAGAGGCGCGTCGTGTGGGGGCAAAGTGAATGACGTCATTTGCTTCGCAGCGACTATCATGAATTCTATTACATAACACTCGTACAAGCATTCAGAGGGTTAGCATTTCCGAGTGTTTCGGACAGTGCATTATCACAAAAGGTATTCAAAGTAGTTAAAATTCCAACGACTGGAGTTCGCTACTTCGCTATCGCGCCTATAAAGGGGCACGTTCTCAATAGGTATTCATCTTTCTTTAGTGTGACTACAGTGCAACTATGTCGAGTGACGAGATTATAGAGGAATCGGAGCTGAAGCGCTAGGAGGAGAATTTTGCCTGCCCGGGCCGAGCGGCCAAGCCTGAGCTGAGGCGGCCGTCGGAGGAAGCGACCCGCTTGGCTGGCCAGCAGGATGGCCTTGGTTGGTCAACAGGGTGGCCGTAGTAGACCGCTCTTTTCATCCACATCGACGGCCTTTAACAGCGACGATTTGCTTAACGTTATGGTGGGCAGACGGAGGGAGTTTTAGAACCCATTCCTTGATATGCTTGATGCGCCTGCTTGCAGGCAGCTCGGCTATACAGGGTAATAACATACATCATGTATGATGCGCCTAGGAGAAGAATTTCTAATTTGTTGTTGTCTATTAATTTATATTATTTAAGGGCAAACAACGGGTCAGTCGTATGACCCACTTGGAACGTTCGAATATACCCCACTAACCCAGTTGTATGGGTTAAGTGGAATCTACCCCAGTTGTATGGGGTAAGTGATATCTGCCCCAGTTGTATAGGGTAGGTGGACTTTTCCCCAGTTTTATGGGGTAAGAGGACTTCGACGCCATCTTCGAGGAATTAGAAACCGTGTCTTGTCCCGCAATAACGCTTGGTGGGAAGACAATAACCCAAGCGGGCAGCCTACCTCCAAGAAGGACGCAATCGAGAAGGTTACACGAGTAATGTATATTAATCGATCTCTAATGCCGTGGCCACCCGTGCCCCTCAAGTGGGCCAGGGATTCGGGGTTTCAGTTGCCGGGCGAGCAACGCCTAAATGCAAAAAGGCATAGGCTCCAGGCAAAGGATACATCCTGGTGTCGACGGATGGCCTCCAGACTACATGTGTCATGTTATATATATGCATTGCGGATATTTTTAATCCGATCAAGGCGCCCGACGGGTACAGGAGGGAGATGCATGTCGACAAATGTCGATGGTTAGCCTTGGATGGTTTACCTATGACGAGACTATTAAACCAGTTGCCAGCTGGGCATGAGGCGCCGGGAAAGCCTCAATCGGTACCCCACCCCAGGTATCTCGGCTTGCGTGTTGGGTCGGTTTCCGTTTAGCCCAAACCAGCCCCTCCCCGGACACATTCCCGTGTACAGGCTGGGAGGCTCAATTTTCGATGCACATGATGGTGCTATGTCGGGTTGTGAATTTATTTAGTCCATATGCCTATTCAATACCGATGACGGGAGTCATACCCTTTATGTCAGATAGGACATTCGTCAAAAAGCATACAACTTTTGTTCTGCAATCTTCATTATAATTGGAAGGAGATTGAGTCTTAAAACAGAGAAGGAAACAAACATCACGATAAGGGTGACATGTTATTTAAACCATGGACCCTAAACAGAGTACTTAGTTAAAGTGCATGGCTTCGCCAGCTTTATTGGCTCACTTTTGTTCTTTCGTGTCGAAGTGTACATAGCTGGAAACTGGAATGGACAAGGTCTCTTCAGGAATAATGGCGTCTTCGATTGTTTGATGCCACTACGTCCACATACAACAAGGAAGCTTGGAAGGTGGATACAGGGTCGGTCGCCAGATGACCTTTCTTTCCATATTTATGACCCGCCAGTCTCTATTGTTATATTCACAGAAGCATGTTGGAAGCTTGGTGTCAGAATGATTATTCCCCTTTTTCAGGGGGTTTGTGTCCCGGAGATGAATCAACGTATATTGATGCCCTCGGACGTCTTATAATCAATCGCTACTAAACATGTATAAGTGAATTTCTGACATGCACAATCGTTCGTATACCAATATGGGCAATAACACGTTGTTCGTCTTCTTTAATCAAATGCGTGGCATGAGGAGTTGGGTCTACTTTCACGGACCCCTGCGTTCCTGGGTTATTACACCTACGTTTGAACCAGACATCTAAAAATTACAAACGGGTCTCGGTATACGTCGGATAGGTGCTTGACTGCGAGCACGGGAGCCGAGTTCGATCCTAAATCGATTCCCCCAGTACAGCAGCTGCAGCACTTGTGTCCTTCAGCAAGGCACGTTATCCATATTGCTGCTCCCTACCCAGGTGCAATATGAGTACTTGACATGAATGAGGGTGTGTAAAGCATGAGTGCACTATAAAGTAGCACCTGCTACAATGCTCCCCAGGGAATGGAGATAGTGTACAAGTGCGGATGGGTATCAGATGGCTGTGGCAACAAGTTATATTAATTACAGGTCCCTATATGGGACAAAAGAAAAAGCACCGAAGAGGCTAACCTGTCGGTAACTTGAATAAGATTACCGAAGGAAGAAAGAAAACAAAAACATGATCCTAATGCACCTGTTATTGATAGTTGTCCGATATCATGGGATCTTCTTACTCATTCTAAAACTCGTAATAATCTGCAGACAGATAAAACACGATCTGCAATAATAATCGCCCGTTTGGAATACCCGACCGTGGCCTTAGTTTGTCGCCCGCTCATCCTTTTTCCAACGAAAACGGATTAATTAGTACGCCAGTTTCGGGCGATGCTGGGATGCGCCGGACCTTTTGCCATGTTTGCGACTTGCTCTTTCGGGTATGATCGGCCTCTCCTTGAGCGATCAGACTAGCAGGCAATCTAAATCAGCCTGTCAGCAGTGGACTGAGCAGATCAGTCCACTCTCGCATTCTATAGCAACTAGTGTTGAAATAATTTCTAACTAAGTAAGAAACTTTCCTTAGGTAAAGTTACTATCGGTTCATACAGATTTTATTTTTTCTGTTGTTCTTCACATCACTCCGATGGTCGTGCAGTGGGACGACATCCCCTTGTAGTAATTGGTACTAGTGGACGGAATATTCAGTCATAGCCTCACAAACCTTCGTACAGAAACGATTCGGGCGACTCTATTTAATTGAGTTTAAATATATATTCTTGACCAACTACTACGTAAACCGAATATGTTACCTTCACAATTTACAGAAATTGGTATCTCATATACTTGTACGGGCTTACAGGTCACAGACTTTGTCGTGTTTCTTCATGTTCAATAAATGACAGTAAGGCGACATTCTTCGATGATTTGTTAAAGACGACGTCAACTATAAGTAGTATAAGTACCGTCCGGAAGATAAGACCATGGAATTGGGAGGTTTTGATAATGCAATACATTTAATAGAGAACTTGTGTGTTATCCACTCCTTTTAGGATGTATACCGCTGGCCCAGTTCCGCGAGATGAACAATAATTGTTACTTGGATTCTGCTAATAGAATAGCAGCAACACAACCATGAGACAAGATGAAGAAGTCCTCTCTTCATTATTCGTCATTTTTGACCAAATACATTTGGCCAGCTCTAATCACCATACTATTATTGCAACCATATTGAAATCATCCATGTGACATCATTGAATAAACTTGACATGTATACCACGGTGAAAGTCTCAAGAGTAGAAAATAACAAACAGAATTCTTCGTTTTACGAATCTGGGATATATATTCTATATTTTAAGCAGTCGTACGGAAAATCCATGACCACGCCAATCAGTCAATCTGATATGCCTGACCTATAGTACAGCATAGTTCTTGTGATTATTGGCATGCATAGTATAACCTGCATGTTTGTTCAGCGGTGAAATTGAAGTTGCCTAAATTAGCTAACAGTTTTCAATCCGCCATACTCCGGTCAAGAAGCGAGGGTTGCATAGAGATCAGTAATTAGCACCGCTATAATAGCTAACATGATGAGCGAGAGCATGCGCAGACTTGTGAATCAGAAAAGGAAAAAAAAAAAAAAAAAAGGAAAAAAAAAAAAAAACACGGTCACATCGACCGATTATCCTTGTTTACGTTGTAAAATCAATGTCACTCCACGAAGTGGAGGATTTAATCCACACATTGTCAGGCAGGCTCTAAGATTGTATTTTCGTTCATATAGGACAATAATCTTGCAACCTATGTATTTTGCCTTGCAAGAGGCGGACAGTATCTTAAGTTTAGAAACGTGAACATAATCAAGAAAAGACATATGTATATTCATAATAACTTTCTTTACCTTTCGCCAACGTCTATCGAGGTCAAAGAGATTGACTCGCTCCAATTTCTATTGCGATTATTTGTGGACAACAGGAAGAAGAAAAGCAAACAGACGAATTTAGGGGGATCATTGTACCTCTGATGATAGTAGTTCAATCATCGTAATGAACTATTCTGTGACATGTTTTCTGTTCATGTCAAGGCCTATAGCTATAGTATATTTCGGGTCAACTTCTGTATTTTACTTTGAACATGCTAACCCTCTGAATGCTTGTACGAGTGTTATGTAATAGAATTATTAAATTATGCAAATAATATGAAGTATAATTTGAATTCTATTAATAATAATGAAGTACAAGTAGAAGAGGGTCCCACCCTGTGACACTTTGGTGTAACCCACCCATTATACACGGGCACAGAAGTTGACATGATTGGCAAAATATGATTTTGCAATGTCCTATATCTATTATTATAAAATAGTGTTTGGACTTGGTGGTATGTTTCAGCGCATTTTGGATATTTGAGATGGAAGGTGCGCTATATTATCATTATTGTTATTATCACTGATGGTACAGTGAGACTACATACAAATTTGTTTGAATTATTCGCTTAAACCTGTGAAAAGATGAATACCTATTGAGAACGTGCCCCTTTATAGGCGCGATAGCGAAGTAGCGAACTCCAGTCGTTGGAATTTTAACTACTTTGAATACCTTTTGTGATAATGCACTGTCCGAAACACTCGGAAATGCTAACCCTCTTCTACTTGTACTTCATTATTATTAATAGAATTCAAATTATACTTCATATTATTTGCATAATTTAATAATTATTCATATGTTTAGTGAAACGGCTGATCAAAGCAATTACAATGTTTACGTCGTTGCGTCTGAGTATCTTTCAACATGCGATATGGTGCGTCGTTTGGAGCTCACATCCAGTGCCCATATTCATAAAACCCCGATAAGCTAGTTGGTTGATCAAATTACAATTTATCCGCTGGGCTTAGCTGGTATTCACAAAAGGCCAATGGGCTAAATTCGCTATCGTAGTCAAGGCCTGACCTAGCATGACAACATATCTGTCTAAATTCCACAAGCATTTGGTATTCCACGACATTGTTAGTCGAAATGCGAACAATTACAACAATAGATCTGAGGTGTGGACTAATTGCATTGAAATCTATTTATGTGGGACCTTCTGTATAGAGCTTTGTTGGACTTACAACAAAGGCGTGAAGTTGAATGACGACCTAAAACCCAGCTAATTTTTTCTTATTCACAAAAGCCAAATAAGACAAATTTGTAGCGACAACGGGACCAAAATTTAGAGGTACTCTGCTGTACCGCTAAAGGCCGCTAAATCGCTAGCAAGTAACAATTTGCCTGGTTGTAGTGTCTATGCGTGTGGCGCGATCGTGAACATGGCAAGGAGAATATTCGAATTAGGTGAATTAAGGCGTGCCTTTCAAATTAGGAAAGGTTTGTTTTCGAGAAATTTGTTATGATAGCGTGATGTTAGTTCAAAATAGTTCAAGTAACAGACCTTTTCCTTTTTGTCCCAGCATCCTTGTACTTGCATCGATAACATCTTGAAACTACGTATTCGTCAGCTTAAATTACATGTTTTTATCTTGAGAGTAATTTGCCTTCATTTGTCATTTTCCTGACATATTAGCTCACTTTTGCAGTTCGGTTTGATTTTATGTGATTTCAATTATGTTTTGATGAATCCTATCTATACAGGGTGGCCCAGAAAGGATGCAACAACTACGATCGTTAACTTCATCAACACCATCGACCAAATGTCATTGTTTTTTGTTTGATTGGGTAGAACATTCTTTTTCCAACAAAATGATACCATGAGCATTGATTTTGGGTAAGGCGTTTGGATCCAAGGGCCATTTTTCTGAGGCAATGTCGTTTCCTAAATATGCTACTTTTTCGTCTCCAGCGATCCTCGGAACACTGAGACATTCTCGCCCCACGGCCTGCCGTAGAATTAGCTGTACAGAAGAATGGCTCACATTGTCTTCCTTATCAAAGGGAGAGCAGTCATAGTTGTTATTATATCCTACATGAATGAAATCCTGTTCAGTGATTGGTCTACATAGCGTCATGTGACCAATCATAGTAATGCCCATGGAGAAAAATGTGCTATGCGTGACGTCATTCATGGAATAGTAAATGCTATTCCATGAATGACGTCATAGACACCGGGTGATCATATTGAGCCCATAGAGATCCGTGTTATAAAACTTCCCTGCGAGAAGAGGTCTTGTTTTTGCTTGCGAAAGATGCTCGACGAGATTTCTCAAAGAATTATTTAAAAAGAAATACAGCATATTTTCACCCGTGAATATCAATAAGTTCCATAGAATATTCTAGAGATGCATTTCATGTATAACGTAGCGGTATTCGAATTTAAAAATTACGACAATGGTGCATATTGTGCATCGTTGTCCTTCTGTGGTCGTGATACTAATTCGTCATTTAACAATCGGCCGCGGTGTGCACTGCACTAGCTATGTGTAATGTACGAATAACTATTTTCTCCATACAATTACACGTGTGTAGTATGTAAAGCAGCTTAATTATTCACTTTGATGCGCGCGTTTTGCATTTGGGAGCGCATTAGTTGTTAATGCGCGTAACCATGAATGGAAAGATAGCGCAATACGCGCTCTGCGCTAGGACTATTGCGCAAAGGGGGTCAGTGTCACAAACAGAACATAGTCAGTTCAGTGATGGTTCCATGATCAATGTTTTGTTTTTCTTTATATTTTCTTGAATTTAATTGAAATCATTTATTTTTGCGATGATTATGATTATGCGAAGGATATAAAACAAATATATCATGCACTATTTCGAGCCACTAGTGAAATTATGGATTCCTCGGTGACAGAAAAAGCACTATGTTCTTCGGGTCTACGACCCTCAGAACAAAGTGCTTTTCCTGTCACCTCGGAATCCATAATTTCAACTAGAGCCTCTCAGTGCATGGTATATTTGTTTACTATAGTCTTCTTTAAACCACTTTTTGATAATGCTTAAATGCCCAAATCCAAAATCTTCTTGGGCTGCGCCCCTGGAACCCCCATTAAGGTTATTTGACCCAGTACCAGCTATGTACTCATTAAATAGTTTTATTCAGGACTTCTCTCTTGGCAAACTTTCAGGCGATCCTGGCCCACTGTGCGTTTGCGCTTCGCTCACTAAAAATGAGCTAACTATTCAATAGTTAATTGTATTTCTGGATATTACAAATCCCAATGCTTCCGGGGCTTCGCCCCCTGGACCCCCAATAAGCTTTCCAATGTGGGTATCCCTTGACTTATCCAGGTTCCATCAGGATGATTGCAATCGACAGTATTTATCTATCAGGCTAAAATTCATCCATACTTGGACAGTGCCCTCATCATAACAGGATGCTTGCAACGTGCACTAATAATAATCTTCCAATCTCTAAAGCGCTAATTCAAAAGCCAACTAAAGAACTAAAGAATAGTTAACTCTATATTTACATATAGACAACATCTTTGTATCTGAATATTACAATTGTGTTCTACTCCCCCCCCCCCCCCCCCCCCCCCCCCCCTCTTACTGCTTGCTCATCTGGGTTGGCCCGGGCCCGGTTTCCGGGCGGTTTCCCTCATGTCAACCATTTTGTATCACGTTGTAGCACATTACAAGCACACAACAAACTCAATAAGACGCTTTTATGACTAGAACAACAAGGAACAATTCGTTCATGCACACGTTCGAGTGAACTGCGCTTTTATGCTATGTCAAACAAACTAGCGACAGATGGAATGTTACCATGACAGCCACGATGAATAAATTAGGTCATCCGAGCTGTTGACTTGTTATATATGGTTAGAAGTGCTTCTTGAATTACGATTTAGCAACCCCCTATGAAGATTACAAGGCTCAGACGCTCGTTGATTGGTCGATATGGTAAGGGCATAGAACGCATGCTGAATCTACACACATTACTAAAGACATACCCATGCACGTGTGTGTTGTGCACTGGTCTGAGAAGAACAAAGGTGATCACTCAAGCGAGTTTCGTGTGTTCGCCGCTACTTATCGTCCAACCTGGCATTTTGGCAAAGAGATAAGGCCTATCAGACAGCTAGGCCATCGGGCTTTTATGAATATGGCCACAGGTCGATAGTGAAAACTCTGTATGATACATTACGGTATTTTCGCAAACCTGAAGACGACGAGTAGTGGGGTGGTTAAGGGGTCCATGACTGCATTTTGGGGTACGATTGTTTTACTTGGCATACATACTCCTTGGATCAAAAAAAGAAAATTCGTCAAAAGAGACACTCTGTATCTATGCAAATTAGGCCTAATTTCCATAATTGATATACAGAGTGTCTCTTTGGATAAATTTTCTTCTTTTGATCCAAGGAGTTTGTATGCCAAGTAAAACAATTGTACCCCAAACTGCAGTGAACACCCATATTTGTGGCCCCTACTAGAAGAAATGACGTCATTTAGGCGAGAAATTACGTCACTTACGTTCTCTCTCGTCGTCTGGCCAATCTGAGCACTAGTTCATGCCCGATTTCAGGTTCGTCGGAAAATCCAGTGCACCGTCTTCAGAATTACGTAATCAGAGTATCAACATGTATATGTGTGTGTGTGTGTGTTTTATACGTGTGTATGTGTATGTGTGGTGGATTATGTAACTGGTGTATGCGTGTGTGTTTGAATGTGTGCGTGTGTGGCTTTGTGTGCGTGTGTGTGTTTGTGAGTGTATATGTGTTTGTTTGTGTTTGTTGGAATGCGAGTGCATGCGTGCGTGTGTGTATCTGCGTATGTGTACGGGTATGGGTTTTTGTTTGAGTGTGTGCGTGTGTTTGTGTTTGTTTGAGTGCTCGCGTGGATGAGTGTGCGTGCGTGTGTTTGTGTTTATGTGGATGTGCGTTTGTGGGTGTTTGTGTGCATTTGTGAGTGTGCATTCATGTGTTTGTGTGGGTGTGTGTTGTGTATCTGTATGCGTATGTGTGGGAGTTTTATTAATGTTGTGTTTGTGTGTATACGCGTGTGTAAGGGTTTGTGTTTGTGTGAGCGCATGTGTGGGGTGTTTGTGTGCATTGTTGTTTGTTTGAGTGCGAGTGCGTGCGTGCGTGCGGGAGTGGATGTTTGTGCGTGTGAGTATACGTGTGTGTAAGTGTGTGTGTTTTGTGTGATTGAATGCGTGTATGTGTGTTTGTGTCTGTGTTGGAGTTTGAATAATTCAGTCGGGTCGTGTGTTTGCGCATGTGTATGTTTGAAAGTGTAAGGTGTGTGTGAGTGTTTGTCATGATTCTGTGTAGAAGGGAACGACGTCATTGTGAACGCGCGTTAACTAAAAACGAAAATGGTTCAAAGGCAGCGAACAGGTAGTGAACAGCACGGGTTGACTACATCCAATAGACCGCTTCTGTGATGTATGCAAATAATATTCGTATGACGTATAGACTCCCCGTTGGCAAACTTAACAATAGTAACTAGGTTCGGCAAGATAAGTATGCCGGAGCTTACCGGACCTAGTTACTATTGTTAAACAGTGCCAACGTGGAGTATTACGTCATACGCATATTATTTGCTTATACAGGGTGGCCCAGAAATAACGAAACGGGGTACTTTCCATTATAAAGAAATATACAGACTAGGTTCACTGGATAGATAATCTTTTAAAAAGAACTTTGATATCATCAACAGTAATGTTTTTGTTTGGGTGTTCGGAATAACGAATTTCTTTTAAAAAGATTATCTATCCAGTGAACATATTATCACAATGGCAAATACCCCGTTCCGTTATTTCTGGGCCACCCTGAAACGGTCGTTCTAGGACGGGAAACTCGTTCTCGTTCACATAAGCGAAAACTCCCTATTAACTAAATGAAGCGCTACTTACCTTGTATTATGGCAAAAGAAATTCAAAAGTTATAAGAGAGGACTCGAACCCATGATACCAATTGTTGAAGTCAACAGCGTGACCAGTAGACCAAGTATACCGCTGATGAACATTATGGTCTCATGATAATTATAACCGTCACCCTCATCCAAACCTTAATCCTAGTAACGTAACGTGACGTCATTATATGAATATTCATTATCAACCTGAAGGTAGACCTTGAGGTGTGCTCCAAACGACGTACCCTTAACTTTCAAAGAATATTGCGCACATGTGGCCATCGTTTGGAGCACACCTCAAGGTCTACCTACACCTCAAGGTCTACCTCTGGGTTGATAATGAATATTCATACCGTGACGTCACGCAACGTCACTAGGATTAGTGTTCTGATGGGTGTGAGGGGTATAATAACAATAATACCATAATGACCTTAGCGGTATGCCTGGTCTACTGGTCACGCTGTTGACTTCACCACTTGGTAACATGGGTTCGAGTCCTCTCTTGTAACTCTTGATTTTCTTTTGCCATAATACATGGTGAGTAGAGCTTTATTTAGTAAATGTATCATACAGAGTTACACTATCGACCTGGATGTGTGCTCTAAACGACGCACCCGTCATGTGATATATCAAAGCTCATGAATATTATTCATTAGGCAGCAAGGATCGGACCAATCAGCGGAGTTCCATGAACTCTCCAGGGAACTTAAGTTGTTGTTTTTTTATGCGTAATTATTGGCAAGTTTGACTGGGCTGACTTATAGACTGTAGAAGAAGCACGCGCGTGTAATAATGTGTACATGTATTGTGTGCGCGTCCGATGTACAGTCGCTCGTAGTCGTGCGTGCCGCATTTAAGTCAGCCCAGGAAGTGGGCTAGCCTGGAATACGTATACGAGTAGGCCTACTACGCGTAATCCCAAGGCGATTACTTTTCAGTAGCTTAGGCATCGTGTTACACTTTAAGACCATGTTTCACTTTAAGGTCTCAACAGACGTAGCCGTGTTGTAAATTGATACATGATAGGCAATGAATTTTAATGATGCTCTAGATAGTAGTCACGCTTACGATGTCTCACTCACATGTTTGTGCCATCTGCTTATAACCAAACGCGTATGATAGGGAAACCTGTTTCGCTGCAGCCTGAACAGTCATTTTAATCGAATTAGAATATAAAATGCTTAGAACATAGATACATGCACTGTATTATATTACATAACACTCGTACAAGCATTCAGAGGGTTAGCATTTCCGAGTGTCTCGTACAGTGCATTATCACAAAAGGTATTCAAAGTAGTTAAAATTCCAACGACTGGAGTTCGCTACTTCGCTATCGCGCCTATAAAGGGGCACGTTCTCAATAGGTATTCATCTTTCTTTAGTGTGACGACAGTGCAACTATGTCGAGTGACGAGATTATAGAGGAATCGGAGCTGAAGCGCTAGGAGGAGAATTTTGCCTGCCCGGGCCGAGCGGCCAAGCCTGAGCTGAGGCGGCCGTCGGAGGAAGCGACCCGCTTGGCTGGCCAGCAGGATGGCCGTAGTAGACCGCTCTTTTCATCCACATCGACGGCCTTTTAACCGCGACTATTTGCTTAACGTTATGGGGGCAGGCGGAGGGAGTTTTTAGAACCCATTCCTTGATATGCTTGATGCGCCTGCTTACAGGCAGCTCGGCTATACAGGGTAATAACATACATCATGTATGATGCGCCTAGGAGAAGAATTTCTAACTTGTTGTTGTTTATTAATTTATATTATTTAAGGGCAAACAACGGGTCAGTCGTATGACCCACTTGGAACGTTCAAATATACCCCACTAACCCAGTTGTATGGGTTAAGTGGAATCTACCCCAGTTGTATGGGGTAAGTGGAATCGTCCCCAGTTGTATGGGGTAAGTGGAATCTACCCCAGTTGTATGGGGTAAGTGGAATCTACCCCAGTTGTATGGGGTAAGTGATATCTGCCCCAGTTGTATAGGGTAGGTGGACTTTTTCCCCAGTTTTATGGGGTAAGAGGACTTTGACGCCATCTTCGAGGAATTAGAAACCGTGTCTTGTCCCGTAATAACGCTTGGTGGGAAGACTATAGCCCAAGCGGGCAGCCTACCTCCAAGAAGGACGCAATCGAGAAGGTTACACGAGTAATGTATATTAATCGGTCTCTAATGCCGTGGCCACCCGTGCCCCTCAAGTGGGCCAGGGATTCGGGGCTCTCTTCCATCGGTTGCCGGGCGAGCAACGCCTAAATTCAAAAAGGCATAGGCTCCAGGCAAAGGATACATCCAGGTGTCGACGAATGGCCTCCTGACTACATGTGTCATGTTATATATATGCATTGCGGATATTTTTAATCCGATCAAGGCGCCTGACGGGAAAAGGAGGGAGATGCATGTCGACAAATGTCGACGGTTAGCCTTGGATGGTTTACCTATGACGAGACAATTAAGCCAGTTGCCAGCTGGGCATGAGGCGCCGGGAAAGCCTCAATCGGTACCCCACCCCAGGTATCTCGGCTTGCGTGTTGGGTCGGTTTCCGTTTAGCCCAAACCAGCCCCTCCCCCGACACGTTCCCGTGTACAGGCTGGGAGGCTCAATTTTCGATGCACATGATGGTGCTATGTCGGGTTGTGAATTTATTTAGTCCATATGCATATTCAATACCGATGACCAGCAAACATCTCCAAGGAGACTGTGGATGTCGGGATTCATACCCTTTATGTCAGATAGGACATTCGTCAAAAAGCATACAACTTTTGTTCTGCAATCTTCATTACAATTGGAAGGAGATTGAGTCTTAAAACAGGGAAGGAAATAAACATCACGATAAGGGTGACATGTTATTTAAAACATGGACCCTAAACAGAGTACTTAGTTAAAGTGCATGGCTTCGCCAGCTTTATTGGCTCACTTTTGTTCTTTCGTGTCGGAAGTGTACATAGCTGGAAACTGAAATGGGCAAGGTCTCTTCCGGAATAATGGCGTCTTCGATTGTTTGATGCCACTACGTCCAAATACAACAAGGAAGCTTGGAAGGTGGATACAGGGTCGGTCGCCATATGACCTTTCTTTCCATATTTATGACCCGCCAGTCTCTATTGTTATATTCACAGAAAGCATGTTGGAAGCTTGGTGTCAGAATGATTATTCCCCTTTTTCAGGGGGTTTGTGTCCCGGAGATGAATCAACGTATATTGATGCCCTCGGACGTCTTATAATCAATCGCTACTAAACATGTATAAGTGAATTTCTGACATGCACAATCGTTCGTATACCAATATGGGCAATAACACGTTGTTCGTCTTCTTTAATCAAATACGTGGCATGAGGAGTTGGGTCTACTTTCACGGACCCCTGCGTTCCTGTGTTATTACACCTACGTTTGAACCAGACATCTAAAAATTACAAACGGGTCTCGGTATACGTCGGATAGGTGCTTGACTGCGAGCACGGGAGCCGAGTTCGATCCTAAATCGATTCCCCCAGTACAGCACTTGTGTCCTTCAGCAAGGCACGTTATCCATATTGTTGCTCCCTACCCAGGTGCAATATGAGTACTTGACATGAATGAGGGTGTGTAAAGCATGAGTGCACTATAAAGTAGCACCCAGGGAATGGAGATAGTGTACAAGTGCGGATGGGTATCAGATGGCTGTGGCAAAATGTTATATTAATTACAGGTCCCTATATGGGACAAAAGCAAAAGCACCGAAGAGGCTAACCTGTCGGTAACTTGAATAAGATTACCGAAGGAAGAAAGAAAACAAAAACATGATCCTAATGCACCTGTTATTGATAGTTGTCCGATATCATGGGATCTTCTTACTCATTCTAAAACTCGTAATAATCTGCAGACAGATACAACACGATCTGCAATAATAATCGCCCGTTTGGAATACCCGACCTTTTTACAGGCCTGGTTTAAACCAATCGGCTGGTGGTGTCCAGCCCTAAGATACTAGTTTAGCTGGTTTATTTCTCGGTGTTTTTGGATGCGTAATTTTTAGGTTCTGTATTGTTCGATCTTGAGTGGTATGGTCTTGAGTAGATTGATTTTGAATTTTGTTTGGTGTAGTATCTTAGAAGGCGACTGCTTAGGTCAATCAGGGTGGATTTTGGTCTGCTCTGAGTATAGCGCTGCTGTATCTCTGGCGTCGGTATGAGTGATTGTCCATATATATTTGGCGCCCCCTTGTTGGACTCCGGTGGTGGGTGGGGAGCAATAGTGCTGAATTAAATATAAATTATATGGATGATTCAAAACAATCTAACAAGAGGAGCAGGAGAGACTCGGGTACTGACCCTGGGTCAGCTGGTTTTCCGCGTTTTTTGGTGATTCAGGGTAGCGATCCTAACAAGCCCCTGAAATTGTCGCCGTTTGCTGTGAGTAAGGGTGTGGAATCGCTGGCCGGTTCTGTGAAGTCAATTCAGCGATTGAGATCGGGGGATATTTTGGTGGAAGTCGAGAGAGCTGTCCAGGCTAGCAATTTGCTTAAGGCTGACAAATTTGTTAACATTCCCGTCAAGGTTTCTCCTCACAAGACTCTAAATTCGTGTAAAGGTGTAGTTCGCTGCCCTGAACTTAAGGACTGTGACAGTGAGGAGATCCTTGAGGAATTAGCTGACCAGCGGGTTATAGATGTGTATCGAGTAATGGTTACCCAGGATGGAATTAAGAAGCCAACCAACACCCTATTCCTGACATTCAATAGGCCCAGTATTCCCCAATACATTAAGGTTGGCTATTTGCGTGTTAAGGTCGATTTATATATTCCAAATCCCATTCGCTGCTTTGGTTGCCAAAGGTTCGGTCATTTCAAAAGTTATTGTCGGAGGAGTGAGTGTTGTGAGAAGTGCGGCAGGGATGTTCACGAGGGCTCTGCCTGCCAGGGCCCAGTGAGGTGCGTGAATTGCGATGGCGATCATCTCGCCAACTCGCGGGCGTGCCCGAAGTGGATTGAGGAGAAGAGAGTCCAAGAGATCAAGACTAAGGGTAGCCTGTCGTACCGGAGGCTCGGAGGCTATACCAGACTCAGCATGCACAAGGATCTTCGTATGCGGACAGGGCTAAACAAGTAATCAACAACCCAACAAGTAATCAACAACCTAAAGCGGCTAACCAGCAACCGAAAGCGGCTAGGCAACCTAGCACTACAGCGGCCACCCAAACTGACTTAACTTGGTTAAATGGTGGCTCCCCTGTGTTGCTAGAAATTAGTAAGGCAACAAATATAGAGAAACAAACGCAAACTAAAGCTGTGAGTGTAGACACACTCGCTAAATTACCTGACAAACAACCTAAACAACAATGTGACAAACAAGGGGGAGTGAGGGAGTCGAGGCCTAGTGCCAAGACTGGCCGGCCTGCTGGCCGCGGTAGAAGTCTGTCACAGGACCCCCTGTAAGGCATGCCCCTCCGCCTGGTGGGGCACAAACCCCGGGAAAACCTCCACGACCGCCTGACGTGGTTAGGAGCAAGACACAAAAAGTGATAAAACAAAAGCAGGGGTCTGTTGACCCGATAGTGAGTAAGAATAAGTTTGATGTGTTAGGAGAGTCTAATATGGACTTGGATATTCCGAGTACCATACCCTCACCCAAGACTACTGTGGTAAAGGTTAAGCCTACCGCTAAGTGATGGATGGAAAGGGGAGGGCTGTGCTGCAGTGGAACTGCAGAGGCATTAAGCCAAACTATGAAGAAGTGAAAAAAAATTTGGCAGACTACACTCCTCATGTAGTCTGCTTACAAGAGACTTTCCTTAAGGAGACTGACAAAATTACCTTTAAAGGTTACGATATGTATGATAAAAAGGCTACGTCGGTTGTAGACGATAGACCGACGGGAGGCACATCTATATTAGTTAAAAGAGGGTCTCCGCATGAGGTGGTCCAGCTCACTACTAGTCTCCAGGCTATCGCTGTGAAGGTCACACTCCATCGTATGGTAACGATATGTTCAGTCTATATACCCCCGAGGTATAAGCTGGGACAAGCTGAAATTGATGCATTGGTTGATCAACTCCCCACACCTTTTTCTTTTATTAGGGGATTTTAACGCTCATAGTGTGCTCTGGGGTGTAGAGATTCTAATCCTTTGGGCCGCACGATGGAGTCTGTGTTGGAAGCATTTGATTTGTGTCTCCTTAATGATAAGTCTCATACTTATCTTCATCCGGCTTCAGGATCTACATCGGCTATAGATTTGTCTATTTGCTCCCCATCTGTCTTTATGGACTTCCAGTGGAAGGTCCATGGCGACCAATGTGGAAGCGATCATTTCCCTATATTTCTTGATATTATAGGTTTTCCCGGTCAATTTCGCTATTTTCTCATGCAATTTCATGTAAGCAGCATTCAATTTCGTCTAATCCACGCTTGGATCGACATATCGTCATTCAAAATCTTTTTTGGTCATTCATATTGAGTAACAGAGCGACCAATTTCACACTTACGCCATTCTATTGTAAGAGATAGGCACTGATTTTCGTCAATGGGCATTCAATTTCATCTCTAGCAGTCTCGGGTGTCATTTCGGTCATTCGAATTCGCGCATAGGCAAACAAGTTCATTAGATTGGCATTCAAATTAAAAATGTGCAGTGGACATGTTATTTAACATCGTGGTAAACATGTATGATATAGAAAGCATGATGGAAATAAAAATACAAAATGGTGAACAAAAAGTATGATACAATAACGATCACATGACAAATAACATCATGTGATGACATTACATTATGAACTCGCATGATGATAAAGTTAAGACAAGATGATGAACGAATGAATGTAAAAATAAGAAAATACAGATTACATAATTGAACATCAAACAGATCTAGACAAATGTGACCGAGGAATAACGAAAAGTGAAGAATCAATGTTGAAAAGTACATCTAAAAAATGAAAAATATAGCCTGATGAAAGAATGGTTCAGACTATGTAAGATAAAAGGTGAATGTGTGTGCGTGTGTTTATGTGAGCGTAACCAGTAACGAACCCAGGATTTGTTCAAGGGGGGGGGGGGGGGGGGGTTATTTCTTCAGAAAAAATTTCTGTCAGCGGGGTTTTCTGTCAGAAAATATTTCTGTCAGTGGTAGTCGTAGAAGATTTCCGAAGTCGACACCGCGAATTTACGACATTTTCAAGACCAAGACCAGGTCCGGTCCACAATTTTCGAGGTCGAGACCAAGACCCAGTGCTTGAGAAACCTGTGAGGGGGTTGTGTGTGTGTATGTGTGTGTGTGGGAGGGGGGGGGGGGGGGGTAGTCGTAGGAAATTTTCAAAGCCGAGGCCGGGGCCAGTGCTATGCTCACTTTCGATACGCCTGTATATTATGTGCGTAACTATGTATGCGGTTGTATAAATAAATGTAATACAGTATGTTTATTTGTGAATATATTATGGATGTTTATTTGTGAATAGGTATGGATGTTTTTTTGTGTAACTTAAATTGAATGAGCATGTATGGAAATTGGTCACCCATTGACGAAATTGAATGCACAAACGAGCGATTGTCAAGCTTGCCGTATTAAATTGAATGCCCATTTGTTGAAAATAGCGCCCAATGATGAAATCGAATGCCCATTTGCGAATTTGAAGTGTGCGATTTGAAATTTGGGTGCCCATATACGAATATGCATGCTCGGAATATGAATTTGAATGACCAAAGCGACTCCTCCACGGCAATTTGACGAAATTGAATGCACATAAAACGAATTTGGGCGCGTAATGTGGGAAATTGGCCGGGAAAACCTATAATAGGCCAATGCCGGAGGAGAGAGTCCCAAGGTGGCAACTCAACAGAGCGGACTGGCTGGCATTTACTACCCTTTGTTCTTCTGTCATTAATGATGAGATTTTTAGGGATCTGGAAGATCCATTGGCCTTTTTTGCACACTCACTCGTTGATATAGCAAAGCGAACGATACCTAAATCCTCACCTACTCCACACAGTAGGCACAAACCCTGGTTTACTGCTGCGTGTAGAGAAGCCATCAAATGTCGGAAAAAAGGCATTGCGGAAGTTTAGGCGTCGGCCTACAGCTAGTTACCGGCAGGATTACCAAAAGGCTCGTGCAAAGGCACGCCGTACTATTAAGAAGAGCAAACGGGAATCCTGGAAGCAGTATGTCTCTAAACTCACTACTCGCACACACGTTAAACACGCATGGGAAATGATTAGGAAAATAAGTGGGAAACAACAGACTAGCACTACTGTACACTTAAATAAACGTGATGGAACAAAATGTACAGAAATGTGAGCTCCCTAGTACACCAGTATGGACACTTGGTGAAGTGAGTATAGACTTTACGTTAAGAGAGTTTAAGAAAGGGCTGACTAGCGACCTTGTGTTTCAGTCTAAATTTGGGGAACTACGGGAAAAGTACAGTCAGTATTGTGCCGTGTATACGGATGGGTCCAAAGTCTTGGAGAGGGTGGCAGCAGCAGCCACAAGCTGTCACATTCGCCGACAGGCTAGATTGCCTGACAATGCGTCCATATATACAGCGGAGTTGTTTGCACTTAAGATTGCATTTAACTTGATTTATAGTTTGGATGGCGATCACTTTGTTATATTTACAGATTCTTTGTCCAGTCTACTTGCCTTGCGAGGTCGGAGACCTAACCACCCATATATATTTGAATTGTTGGATGCTTACACAGAGCTGGTAGAATGTGAGAAGTTTGTTGTTCTGGCTTGGATACCAAGCCACACCGGCATCAGGGGAAATGACAGGGCTGATGCGTTGGTAAAGGAAGCCCTTCATAGGGATGTCGCGAACATAAGAATACCTTACACAGACTATAAGGCCAATATAAATAGTTACATAAGAAATAAATGGCAGACAATATGGGACGCTCAATCTGAAAATAAACTACATACCCATGAGCCAGTAGTTGGACTGAACAATACAAACCCCCTAGCTAAGCGCAGGGAGGACATTGTATTGACCCGAGCTCGCATCGGCCACTCATACTATATACTATATACATACTATATACTATATACATATTTGTTAAAAGCAGAAGACGTACCTTACTGTATTCCTTGCGATTGTCGGCTCACTGTTTGGCACATTCTTGTGGATTGTGTCGAATACGCCCATATCCGTGGGCGGCACTTTGATGCCCCAGATTTACGGGTCTTGTTTCAGACCGGGCCTCATAGTACAATACTGCAGTTTTTGAAGGAGATAGATCTCTATAGACATTTTTGAAATGTACTTTGTTAGTATATATAAGGAGGGGCTGCTTCGGCAGTTGTACCCTTGGGTAAGGTGCTTTACCCTCATTTGCCTAGTCTTTCGGAGGAGACTTTAAGTCGTCGGTCCCGTGTATGGGAGGACTAATCCTCATGCACGCTAAAGAACGCACCTCATTTTTTCGTAAAGAGCAGGGAGAAATCCCGGTGGGTGTTTACACATTTAAATAACAGTGCGTGGTTCAGCTCAGTTAAACAGGCATTGCTACTGTGGCATTAGTGCCTTAATTGAAAACTAGCTTTGCTCTATTTGGGGTAAAGCTTACCTACATGACACGATATAACACACTTAGTGTTGAAGTGTCGTTAAACATTATTTCCATTCCATTCCATTCCATTCCCTCATTTGCCTAGTCTTTCGGAGGAGACTTTATAAGTCGTCGGTCCCGTGTATGGGAGGACTAATCCTCATGCACGCTAAAGAACGCACCTCATTTTTTCGTAAAGAGCAGGGAGAAATCCCGGTGGGTGTTTACACATTTAAATAACAGTGCGTGGTTCAGCTCAGTTAAACAGGCATTGCTACTGTGGCATTAGTGCCTTAATTGAACACTAGCTTTGCTCTATTTGGGGTAAAGCTTACCTACATGACACGATATAACACACTTAGTGTTGAAGTGTCGTTAAACATTATTTCCATTCCATTCCATTCTATAGCAACTAGTGTTGAAATAATTTCTGACTTAGTAAGAAACTTTCCTTAGGTAAAGTTACTATCGGTTCATACAGATTTTATTTTTTCTGTTGTTCTTCACATCACATCGATGGTCGTGCAGTGGGACAACATCCCCTTGTAGTAATTGGTACTAGTGGACGGAATTTTCAGTCATAGCCTCAGAAACCTTCGTACAGAAACGATTCGGGCGACTCTATTTAATTGAGTTTAAAGGGATAGTTGAGTTCTGGTAAGGAGAGTACAGTTTTAGTGAAACTGAATTTTAGTAACCAAAACCTGCATCATTACATTACAAACTAATAGTTATAACTAGAAAGGAACACAAAATTACAAATGACGTAGTAAAGATCATTTTTTTTTTTTTCAAAGATATTTATTTTCTCCAAACAATAACAAAATAACAATCAATAACAAGATTAGTATATAAAATAATTTGCATGTTTACATAATTGTATATAATATGATCTTACATTCACATCTAAATAGTACAAATTAACTTTTACTATTTACATCAAATAAAGCATGAAACATGCATGCATGAAGAAAGCATAAACATAAAAAAGGGGAAAATAGGAGAGAACAAAATATTCCCCCCCCCCCAAAAAAAAAAAAAACAAACAAACAAACAAAAAAACAAAAACACCTATACAAGCACTTACATACACACGTACACACCCGTGCACAGACACCCACACACACATCCACAGAAAACATGCCTACATCTTGTGAGAATCTCGACCAATTATTAGCCATGTTTATTTCATTGCTTCTATTCGCCTTCCCTATTTTGTTCTGCACGAAGCTATTTTAAATTGTCCCACTTTCTAAAATGATATGTTAGAGTACCTCGATCTCCAGCTAATTTCTTCTCCTCCTTTCTATTTTCTAATAATCTTTTCTTAATCTCCAAAGGAGTTGGTGGTTTATTTTTATTTTTACTGTCTATAAATATCATATATTTTATCGAAATTATTATATGATTTAATAACTGTTCCTTTCCTATGTTTAACTCAATTATCCCTACATGGATACCTTTCCAATTTATATTTTTAATCTCTACTAAATTAAATAGATTCCCACACTCTTCCCAAATTGGTTTTACTTTCTCACAAAGACAAAATAAATGCTCGTAAGTTTCTTCATATTTACCACAAAAAGAACATAAATTACTATTAACCATTTTAAATGTATATAAATGTAATTTAGTATATATAATATTATAAAGCATTTTAAATTGAAATTCTCGAAGCTTACTATTCAAAGTGCTTTTTCTAAGTCTTACGAATATTGATTGTATATCTTTCCCATTAATATTATAAATCTGCTCTAAATTTCGTTCTGCATATGATTTTTCTACTCTCTTATTTAATAAAAATGCATATATAATTTTTGAAGTAATTTGATCCAACAAATATACCCTTTCAAAAATTAAAAAGTCCATATCTAATTCCCTATCTATATTTGAGTGAGTATTTTTATTTAAAAATTGTTTCCATGAAGGGGGAATGCCAAGAAAAATACGCTGTATTTTTGTGATTTCTAAAGTATTTAAACCCTTTCTTTGAAATTCCTCATTTGCTTTTATATTGCCTTCCTCATCAATAATATGATGCAACTTATAAACATTTTTTTAAAATAGTTGTTCATCAAAAGGAACATGACCATCAATATAAACAAATCTATTATTATAAATAATCTCATTCCTTTTAGATGTATCTTTTTTTAACAAAAACGTTTTCGTGGCCATCCAAACGTCCAACATATCTCTATAAAATGCCGGTAATACTAATTCAGATATACCTATGATTGCATTATTATAAAATATCAAACTTCCTCCAGCATCTTTAGTTAAATAATTAAAATACTGTTTCCATCCCATTTTTGCATCCCCCGTTAAGAGTCGCTTTACCCACATAATCCTTTGCACTAAAATAAATAAATGAAAGTCTGTTAGTCTAAGTCCACCTTTACAATAATCCAAGAACATAACATTTCGTTTAATTTTATCTTTTCCATTCCACAAAAAGTCAAAAACCAATTTATCCAAATCTTGAAATACCCAATTCGGTACTGGTGTCAGCGCCGATACATAAATCAATTTTGACAAAATAAACGTTTTTATCAATTGGATTTTCCCCATTAAAGTTAAATCTCTTTGTTTCCACCAAGACAACAACTTTTTTATTCTACTCAAAATTTCCTTATAATTAGTCCTTTCCTGAACTTCGACATCCAAAGAAAAGTATATACCCAAAATCTTAATTATTTGTACTATTTTACCAAATGGAAGAGCAATATTTTTATTTTGAGAAGGGCCTAACAATAATATGAAAGTTTTTTCTTTATTAATTTTTAATCCAGAATTTGTAGCAAAACTTTCGAACAGTTTTTCTACCCTTTTAAGTGAGTTTGAGTCCCGAATAAAGAGAGTCATATCGTCTGCATAAAGAATTTGTTTTACTTGTACATTATTAAAAGTAAATCCTTGAATTTCGGGTCTTTATATATTGAACGCGCTAAAATTTCAATACAAAGTATAAACAAATATGGGACAGGGGGTCCCCCTGTCTAACACCTCTCTTAATATCAAAGTATCCAGTAGATGCGCCCCCATTAAAAACACAACTTTGAGCATTATTATATATAGTGTCCACCATCTACAAAATGACGGTCCAAAACCAAATGTAATCAAAACCTTCTGCAAAAAAGTATGTGAAACTGAATCAAAAGCCTTTTCAAAATCAATTATCATCATATATCCAGGTATTTTATTAACTGATGTATGATGAATTATATCATCTATCATTCTTATCGCTTCACCTATATTTCGACCTTTTAAATATCCCACCTGGTCTACAGAAATTAATTCATTTAAAACTTTTTTAATCCTTATAGAAAGCACTTTAGTTAAAATTTTGTAGTCAACATTCAATAAAGATATTGGTCTATAATTTTTTATAAATAAGGGATCTTTTCCTTCTTTATAAATCAAACTTATAACTGCCTGCTTTGTGATGAGGAAAGTTCCTTCTTTTCAAAAGCTGAATTTACAGAATCTACAACTAAATTTCCTATTAATGGCCAAAACAATATATAAAATTCGACACTTAACCCATCATTACC
>JBAMJV010008497.1:0-17500 GCA_037951105.1 Echinarachnius parma
ACTGTAGGCCTATAACTAAACCGCTGTACATTTACGCGATGTATAATAAGAATAAGAATAAGAATAAGAATAAGAATAAGAATAAGAATAAGAATAAGAATAAGAATAAGAATAAGAATAAGAATAAAAGTAAGAGTAAGAATAAGAATAAGAATAAGAATAAGAATAAGAATAAGAATAAGAATAAGAATAAGAATAAGAATAAGAATAAGAAGAAGAAGAAGAAGAAGAAGAAGAAGAAGAAGAAGAAGAAGAAGAAGAAGAAGAAGAAGAAGAAGAAGAAGAAGAATAATCATGTTTCTATAGATGCTAAACAGGTTCTACATGAGTCATTCGTCTTTACGAAATAAAACGCGCAAAGGCACAATGCGAGCACAATTACGAACTTATTCCCATTATTTGTCATATCGGGTTAAATCTCAATCATTGACATTTGAATTGAATACCATGAATACCGTAATACATTTGCAGTTACTCTTAATTCGATTCCCACGTTTTTATACAATACATCTTACTTTCCAAACGAAAAGATTTAGAGACAGACTTCCTCAACCATGCAACACATCAATTGGATTAAATAACAAACTTGGGTCCTGGTCGTATTGTCACCAACACGAAATATCATCAGGCATCGAATCAAAAGAAAAGATTATGAAATGTGAACAAACAAAAAAGAAATATTACGGAATAGAAATTTGCTGCACCCCCCCCCCCCCCCCCCCCCAGCTGCCTACTTGAATTGGGTCACAGTATAATAGGTCTACATCATGGATTATGCGCATTAATGTAGGAGTGTTTGTGTGTCAATAGGGAGCGGAAGCATAACACATTTTTCTTGAAAAAAACACACAAAAAGAATGAAAAAAGGCACCCCCGCTTTCTTTAATTGGATGGGCGGTAGTAGTCCTGGTAGTTATCACATAACTGTTTGATTAATCTGAACATTATGGAAATAGCCTGGGACTTCGACTCTGCCGCCACCCCCCCCCCCCCCCCCCCCCGGCCCACTCATTTGCCTTCCTGAATTGACCAACCGTATATATGTGAGCATCACTGTTTGATTAATCTATGTTAACTTTTATTAATGTAAACAATGTATGCACATTCAAATATTTCTGAATAGAAAAAAAACCAAAAAAACTTGCTGCTCTGCCGCCACCTCCCAACCCCTCCCCCATTCCCCACCCTCTCCCTTCCTGAGTTGGCCAACAGTAGGTGAACATCACTGTTTGATTAATCTATGTTTGATTAATCGAAACGATTTATGCACATCTGAACATCATAGAAATAAGACTGTGTTCCCCCCCCAAAAAAAGCTTGCTGCTCTAAAAAAAAAAAACAGCCACCCCCCCCCCCCCCCCCCCCTGCCTTACTGAATTGACCAACAGTAAATAGGTGAACATCACTGTTTGATTATTATCTGAACAATTATTGCACATGAATGTAGAAGTATTTGGTTATGAGGAGGGTAAATAGGGAGCGGTAGCATAAACACATTTTTTCTCGAAAAGGGGTCAATATAATACTATTCACAGATAACATTATATATATTTATATAATGTGTCCACAATGGAGACATCCACTGCATGTCGCTAGTTATGTTTGTGTGGGTGTTACTTATAAGGGCCAGTCGAGAAGAGAAGTGACTGGCATAAATAGGATTAAATGACTGTTCCATGCATTACCTGGGGGTGTTTCACAAAGATACCAAGTTTAACTTCAATTCTAAGTTAAACTTAAAATGATGGTAGGCCATGTGTAGACTTTGAATAAAACATATTCAAAAGCAACAAAATACAATTCAGTATTTGAGACTTGCAACACACATTTATATGAAGGTTCCCAATAGATAATATTACTGATTTTGTCTAAATGTATGTCTTTTATAAAGAACTATTTAAAAAAAAATACAAATAAACTATAAATGGCTTTCCATAACTGTTAGGTCCAACTTATGGTTAAGTTCAACTTCGAGTCTTTGTAAAAACACCACAGGTATTACTATGCATGTATTGCCTCTATAGGACATTCAAAATCTGGTAGCAAGGGATTAATGTGATTGTAAAATAAAATTACAATGATCAAAATAGATGGACAAATGTAGATGCTATAGCAAATATTAGTCTAAGAATGTGAATTGCATGTTATTGTTATACAATTTTTTCTTATTTTCTCTGTTATATTATTTCATAGCTTATTTGAAAAGCTTTTGATAGCTTAGTTCGGCCATGAGGATTGACGTGTCAATAAGGTTCTTGTATGAGATACTTAAATTGCGTCAGCAATCTCAGATTGCAATTAATACGAAAGCAATACACCAATATTCATTGAGTCTTAGCTAAATCCAATTTGCAGGTTTGAAACGTTAATTCCACTAATGTACATAGACTGTCCGAACATACTACATTTGCTTAGATCAAAATGGAATTAGGACACCCATTAAGATAAATCTGGATCAAACCGTGCACACAACAGTGTCTCACTAATGCATTGTCAATTAGTTGTTACAGCAATTTATTGTTATCAAGTCTAGAAGTATAGTACGTGCGGGCGACGAGGGGTGTGGGGGTGGGGGGGGGGGGGGGTGGTGACGTCAACCCATAGAGTTATGAAATCCCCATTATTCAGACTATTAAAATCACCACATTTTCAGGCTCTATCATCTTATTACAAACGTCAAGGTGTTTTAATGCCGGGGTTTGTTTAACTAAGTTGTTACGGGAAGAGAATGAAATTGAAAAGAACTCGGCCCCACCCCTGGCGAAGACTGAGGTGAATTCTGTCCTTTGTTAGTGGTCGATTCATAATTATGTCTATACATGGTTTTATGCATTACCGTAAGTTATCTAGCAATTCACTGTATTATTGTTACAGTACTAGTAACATAGTGACGACTGTAATTATAAGTGTTGTGATTATAATGATTGTTTTTTAAAATTTATATCAGCATCTACATTAGTATTTCTATTGCGTAATTATTAATATTGAGAAATATTTGTATGTTGCTATGATTTCAGTCATATCACACAAGGTTCTATTTCCATCATTATAGCGCTGAAATTTGACACCTGTTTCTGTAACCCATAGCAACGAGATTGATTATTTTTAATTAAAGAGCAGACCAACATATCAATGCGTTTGCTTTATGGGGCCATTCTTGGTCACGTGTGTGACCCAAAACATGACAAATTTTGAAATGGGATGCTTATATTTCAGTAAGTATGAGACTATAATGATTTTTACTTCATATGTGACTTGAATATGTTGTAGTCTTTCAAACTTAACACAAAAGATTTTATAAGGATTACGTAACTCAATGTCAGAGGTCAAATGGCATGGGTCACGTGTGTGACTTCGCACGGAGCGCTTTTTTCATAACTAAATTTCATTTGGAAAATTCTTTAATATATGAATAGCTATAATGTTCATCTTATTACCAGAGAAGCACTATACATTTGTAAGTACAACAATAGCAATGAATGAGAATTATATCAAACCGTTGTTTTTTAAAGTACTTAATTATGTGGCAACGTCTGGTCACGTGTGTGACATTTTGGGGTGGTCACGTGTGTGACATGTACAATATGAATGGAAAAATTGGAATTTTATAATATCGGGTTTAGAAAAGAATGAAAGGTTGAATTTTTACAAAGTTGGTATCAACCTGTACAGGAAAGTGAGAAGAATGAGCTTGCTAATTATCCTTTTGATATCTTGATTATTTTCTGAATTATGATTATTAGAACAATATTGAAATATGTAAATTTATGCAAATGAGTAAAAAAGTTTCATTTTAAACTTCAAATCATGTATTTCATGAAACTTTACACATGGATCATTCCAAAAATGGAACAAAACTACAGAAAAATAAAACTTCAATTTTTCCGAAAAAGTTTCACTTTTCAAAGAATGGCCCTATGAAGTATGGTGGTTTTAAGAACTAACAAAGCGCTGATTGTAATACTATGCCAATTAATCTCCACCACCACCATCATCACCATCACAATCTTTATCATCATCACCATCATCATCATCACAATCTTCATCATCATCACCATCTTAATCTTTATTACAGCACTATCATCATCATCACCATCATTACAATCTTTATCATCATCACCATAATCATCATCACAATCTTCATCATCAGTATCATCATCATCATCATCAACATCATAATCATCTTCATCATCAGTATCATCACCATCACCATCATCGTCATCATCATCATCATCATCACAATCTTCATCATCAGTATCATCATCATCATCACCATCATCGTCATCATCACCATCGTCATCACCACCATCATCATCATGCTCATCTTCATCATCATCATCATCACCACCACCACCATCATCATGATTATCTTCATCATCATCATCTTTATCATGATCATGATCATCATGATCATCATCATCATGATCATCATCATGCGCGTAGATCTGTCATTGATACCCATTCAACAGGGGGGGGGGTGATCTATTCATTCATCCCCCCTGACGAATAGGTATTACGTAAGTCTCTACCCCCATGATCATCATCATCATCATCATCATCGTCGTCTCCATTAGCATCATCATGCTCATCTTCATCATTATCATCATCATCATCAACATCATCATCAATATGATGAAGAACAACAACAATGATGATCAATGTCTACATCTTCCATCAATGTCAATATATACTTATCTTTGATTTTTTCATGATTATTGCTTACATCACCAGGAGCCACACAATTATATTCGTCTTTATATTTACCATTATGTACATAAATGTACGGTTAAGAGACAAGAACTAAAAAAACAAAAAAGAAAATTACCCTTTGCATGTCTGGGAGGAACAAAACAGCACCGTTTTCCTCCATGATCGCCAGGTTAAATCGCCGATCGTACTGGTACCCGATCACCACATCGTTGTATTTCCACGAATACGAGAAGACGCTTGGATTCCCTGTGGCAATGCATCGATATCGGCCATCGCGTCCGACCTTGATCTCGCCCACCGGTGAGATCATGACCATGGGTGGCGATAGGACAGATAGCACGACGTCACATTGTCGATTGCTGGTGGTCGGTGATGAACATGTGAACCGCTCGCCGTCCATGGTCGTGTCGACCGTCAAGTTCGTCGTGATCAGCGTTGGGATAGACAACGTTGTGTCCATCACTGACGGAAGCGTGGTCGAGTTCCGTGTCCATTGGAGATCGAGGTCAGCTTCGGAAGAGGCGCAGTTGAGACGCACGGTATCGCCCACGTGGACGACTCGACGCGGCGATGCCCAGCAGTCTGGAACACCGGACGGGTCCAACGTCGCCACCGTCAGTTGCGCGTCCCTCGAAGATGCGACCTGGGTAGGGGAGGGCGTATCCCCTCTCGACGACTGGAACAAGAAGCACTTATACACACCTTCGTCCGCGTCCGAGGCGGACTTGATCACGAAGTTGTAGTCATTGAGCGCCGGGGTTCCCGTGATCTCGTATTGGTCATCGTACCCCGGTGGTATCTGATACTCGGGCCCGATGAACCGGTTTTCGATGCCGGGGATCTGCCAGTAGAGCTGCGCCCCCGCTGGTCGGTTGATCACCCGACATGAGAAGACCACCCGGTTCCCCTGGATGGTCTCCGTGTCCTGGGGCTCCACGGAGAAGTACTGAGTTGATGACGACAGGGCGACGACCGTGAGGAGGACGACGAGCGACAGCACCGCGGGAAGATTGCATAGCGGCGCCATTATATGATTGCATACAACGAACTATATAGAACTATATATGTGTCTATACAGTAGTAGGCGATTGTCAAACCGCCGGTGAGGCAAAAACACTCGAAATTCACCGGGTTCTATGTAAACGCAGCGATTTGTGTTAACTTATAAACCACAACTTCACCAAATTAATTAAAACAATCCGGATATCACGACTACATTACAGCAGAAAAACCCTTTCCGGGTCAAAAAACAACATCAGAAATGCATTTTCTCCTTTCACTTGTTGATTCTGACGGCTTCTTTCGTGGCGTACAAAACACGTCAGTAGCCAGCGGTCGGACTACCAGTGGAGAACCGTTTGGAATTTGCTATCATTACAACGCGTGTGCATGTACCCATTGATTATTACGCCTCACGATCGAGTCTCGTGTTTCGCGAGATTCGTTTTACTTTTTCTATTATGTTTTTTTTCCCCCTCGTGCTGTCATACGTAGATAACCTATTATTTGCTTTCTACCGCTGATCGCCCCCTCTCTACTGTGTGGATCAATGCGTTCGCTCTGCGTGAGATATACGCCACACTGACTCACACCACGTTAACAAAAGGCACAACCCATACAGAGGGTGCATCAATGCAAGGAGCAACAGTCGAACAAACAATGGGAGACACAGGGAGAGAAGTTAAGGGAGGAGAAGAGAAAAGGAGAGAAAGAGAAAGAAAACAGAATAGTGGATTCAATAATAAAGAACACGACGGGTAATAAAGTTCGAAAGGGCAGTTTGTTCAGGAAAATTATTCAGAGTCGTTGGACCATGGTGATATCTGTTCACGTATTTCACCTCTGTTCTTATTTAGCTACGATACGTTGCCACACCCTCTGCTAGTTTGCAATGTTATGCCTTTCCCATTATTCTCACCCCATAATGCAGTTTTTCTCCCCCCCCCTCTCTCCCCTTCTCACTCTCTCTCTCCTTTTCTCTCTACTTTTTTACCCCACAGTGGCGTAGCTACGGGGGGGGGGGGGGGGGTGGGGGGCGGGCACGTGCCCCTCCAATAATTTAACAAACACATTTTTAAAAATCATAAGGGGAAATCATTTTAAAATAAAGAACTACATACAGTTACAGTATGCCGCAATAATTCGCGTTTCCACTGGCCCCACCCCTACCACCATCATTATCCAATGTCCAACCACGCTACGCCACCGCTCCCCCACGATTACTAGTATCATATCCACAATAGCACTCATTGAATATACTAGTAATATACTCAATCGCTCTCTAAATTTCCTTTCCAGATCCATCGTCCTTACATCACTCGGCTTTTTTGCTCAATAAGTTCTCTTTTCGTTCCTTGGTTGAGAATTGCCACCTCCATTTTACTGCTACCTGTACCATCATCGATCATTCCATCATATATATATATATATATATATATATATCCTTATATGCAATAAAGGTAACGTCATATGGCCTAGTCCCACTGCATCGTTTCTCCTTCCGTTTCCTATCCGTTTGACATCTGGAAGTTACTAGCGGGAAACGAAATGATGCGGACCAAGTTCGGAATGGACAAAAGTAGGAATCTATTAATTCGGCTCCGTTTCGGGATGAAACGGAACGTCATGGAACTTCAAAATTTGCTAGATACTGACCGTTCCGCCATATTTTGGTCGGACAGGAAACGGAAGGAGAAACGGTGCAGTGTAACTATTCTGGTGATTTATTCAAACCGATCTTGTCTGGAGTTTTGTCTGAGCCAACTTTAAATCCGTCTTAATCTGGCGAGGAATCACCCTCGACTTCCTTTTTTTCTAGCTCCGCTTCGTTCGTTTTCCTCTCATTTCTTTACAGTCCTTCCCTTTTTAAAAACAATAAATCGTGTTAATACACATTACTGCCTCGGCTTGATAAACACTACGTACAGTATCTACAAACCACTGCACTGGAAAGCGAGAAAGAATAACAGCAGCATCATCATCATCATCATCATCTTCGTCATCATCGTCAGCATCATCATCATAATAATCAAAATAATAATAATCGCCTTAATCATTACAATCATCACCATCATCACTATCATCATCGTCGTCGTCATCGTCTTAATCGCCGTCACCATCATTATCATCACCATAATCATCATCAACATCACTAGTATCGTCATCATTTTCTTCAACATCATCATCATCACTATCGTCATCACCATAATCATAACATCACCATAAGCCTCAAAATCACCATCATCATCATGAATCATTATAATCATCATCTCTTCATCATCATCATCACAACATCATCGTCATCATTATCATCATCATCATCACCATTATCATCATCATCATCATCATCATCTTCAACATCATGATCATCATCATCATCATCATTATCTTCAACAGCATCATCATCATCATCATCATCATCACTATCGTCATCACAATCAACACAACAACGACAACAAAAACAAAGCCAACATAATCTTCATTGTCATCATTACCTGATCACAAAAAATACAATTAAACAATTGCAATACACACTTTTTTTTTTTTTTTAAATGATTTTTTATTTCTCCAAATTATTAACATAACATTTACAATTGAATAACATTTTTGAAAATACAAGTTTACATCTCAAGTGTACAAATCAAGTGTAATTCACAAAAATTAAACACAATGGAGATTTAACAAAAAATAAAAAGAAGTAAGACACGCTACTTCTCTCATCCCCCCTTCCCCACCCCTACACACTCACCCTCCCCCCCCCCCCCCCCACCCTACCCCGGAAATCTGCTCACATCCTTTAAAAAAAAATAAAAAATAATAATAATGCTTACAAAATACATATTTAAATCAATACTTTTAAAATACTTTTTTTAATTTTTTTTTACAAGCTCACGGGGGAAACATCACATATGAAGAGTTCATTCTTTCAATCTTATTCTAATTTTACCGTTTCCCATTTTTGTAAATGTAGTCCTAATTTTCCCATTTTAATTGCTATTCCCTTTTCCTGGGCCTTATAATCCAATAACAGTTTCTGTATTTTATCAACATTAGGTAGAACACCCTCTTTTCTAAATACAAATAAAATATATTTTACCATAAAAATGATGGTATTGCAACATTTTATTCTATTTGAATTACCTGACAATCCAACAAATATATCCCGCCAATTTAAGTCCTTTATTTCATCTAACAAAAAACGTTGTATCAAAGCTTGCCATGTCAATTTTACATTTAAACAAAATAAAAATAAATGCGAATATGTTTCCCTTTCCCGTTTACAGTACGAACACAAGTTGTCTTCAACAAATCCAAATCTAAATAAATTATCTTTAGTGTAAATTGCCCCATGGAGTAACTTAAATTGAAACTCTCTCTGTTTCCCAATTATTAATGTTATTCTTGGTCTAAAAAAACATTCATACATTTCTTTATCTATAAAATTAAAATCATTTTGTCCATCTCTTATCTGTAAATCATATGTCTTTTGCAATTCTCTAATAAAATAATCATATATTTTTCTTAATGGTACATCCTTAAAACTTAATTTTTTATCCAAAAGATATAAATTAATATTATAATTTATTAAGTCTACCTCACAAAATTGTATCAAACCTAAATCAATTTTCCAATCCCTTGGAATCGCATGATATATATCAATTATTGTGAGTAAGTTGTCACCTCTCATACCAAGGTTCAAAAAGTATGCAACGGGTTTAACATGTCCATTATCCATAACATGGTTCAACATAACAATCCCTCGTTCAAATAATTCTTTATCAAATACCATCTTATTTTTTTTTATACATATATTCCTATTATTAAAAATAATTGGATTCATACAACCATTAAAATGCCTTAAATTATCAATCTCTTTCCAAGCTTTCAACATTTCCAAATAATAAGGTGGAATCTTGAACCTAAACTTCATCTTTTGCATTTCATAATCACATAAGAAAATTAGCCTTCCTCCTACTGAACTTAAGCAATAATCAAAAAATAACTTCCATCCCAAATTTCTTTCTCCATATAATAATCGTTTCACCCACATTATCCGCTGCGTTCTAACAAATATTTCAAAATTAATCATTTTTACTCCACCATAATTATAATTTTGATACATAATTTTTCTTTTTATACGATCCTTCCCTCCCCATATAAAATCAAACGATATTTTCTCCACTTCTATATAAACCCATAGGGGAACAACAAGGAGAGATGAAACATAATTCAACTTTGTTAATGCATACGTTTTCAATAAATGTATTTTACCCATAATAGTCAAATCCCGTTGTTTCCACCAACCTAGAAGCTTTTTAATTTTACTTAATATTTCTTTGTAATTTAAATCATCTTTTAATCTAAAATCGACCGAGAAATTAACACCTAAAATTTTTACTTCCTTAACAAATTGTCCAAATTAAGGCCCATCTGGTTTCCCATTTTCCTCACCCATATACATAAAATGTGTCTTTTCCTTATTAACTTTCAAACCACTTACTTTTTCAAATTCTTCAAATATATATTGCAACCTTCTTATGGAGTCTAAATCTTTCAAAAAAATCGTCATATCATCTGCATACAATACTTGTCTTATTTCATGCTCCCCAAAAAGTATCCCTTTAATTATTTTGTCCCTCCTTACTTCATTTGCCAATAATTCTATTGCAACCAAAAACAAATAGGGCGACAATGGATCACCTTGTCTGACCCCCCTTTCTATATCAAAATAACCAGTGGAATAACCCCCATTCATAATACAACTACTTATATCATTATATAATATCTTCACCCAAGAACAAAACGAATCACCAAAACCAAACAATTTTAGCACTTTCAATAAATATTGATGGGATACAGAATCAAAAGCTTTTTCGAAATCTACCGCAATCAGAAACCTCTGTCCTTGCTCTAATGAATGTTTAGAATAAAATAATATATCCTCTATTAATCGAACCGCTTCCCCAATATTTCTGTCTTTTATATATCCCACCTGATCATAATGAATTATTTCATTTAAAACCTTTTTAATCCTAGTTGCTAAAACCTTCGATAATATTTTGTAGTCTACATTTAACAGTGTAATGGGTCTATAATTTTTAATATGCTTCGCATCTTTTCCCTCTTTTTCTATCAATGTTATAGTCCCTTGTTTTTGAGATACCGTCAATTCCCCCCTTACAAATGTTTCATTCAATACTTCTACCAACAAATCCCCTAATAAGGGCCAAAATGTATCATAAAATTCCACCGTGAACCCATCATTTCCAGGGGATTTATTCTATTTCATTTCTTTCAAAACCTTAAAACACTCATCTTTCGTCATTTTACCTTCACATAATTCTTTATTCTGTTCACTTAACTTTAAAATATCATCAAAAAATAAACCATTATTTTGACCACTATCATTCCTCAAAGAATATAATTTTTCATAAAATGTCTTTATCTCTTTTAAAATGTCATTTTTATCCCTAGTAATTTCTCCATTTTCCTTATACATTTCTCTAATGACACTTTTCCTCTTATTTACTTTCAACAATTGTTCAAAATACTGAGTATTATTCTCCCCTTCTTCAAACCAAGCTGCTCTAGAACGAACTTTAATGCCCTGTCGAGAAAAATCATACAATTTATTCAACTTATCTTTTTTCAATTTAATACTATCAATAACATACCTAGATGCCCCGTTGACTAACTGATTTTCTAAATCCTTAATTTCAGTCTCCAACGTCTCTATTTCAAGTTTCCTTAATTTCGCCTTTTCACGTGAATATTTCATGGCGTATTCCCTCATTTTCATTTTCAAAAAATCCCAAAATACTAATTTATTCAAAATCCTAGGTCCCCATTCATTTTTCAATTCAAATATTATATCATGCATCCCCTCAACAAAATTTGTATCCATACATAAACTATTATTAAATTTCCAATACGATTTTCCAAAAACAAACTTATCCACTAAATGCTGAAATTGTAATTTAATGCCCGAATGGTCCGGTGTTATCGATACCAAAATTTCACACTTATTCACTAATTTTTCTAAACTACATGATATAAACCAATAATCTAAACGACTTTGGACTAAGGGCGACCTTTGTCTAAAAGTAAACTGTCTAACATTAGGATTCCTTTTCCTCCATATATCTTCTAAATCATATTTATTCAAAAAACTTTTTAATACGTCAATAAACCTAGATTTTAATACAATATTTGGCCCTTCATAATCCATGCCCCCTTCCATTATAGTGTTAAAATCTCCCCCTAATATTACCGAATAATCCTTATCAAAAACTTCAGATATACTTTTATCTAGCTTATTCAAAAAATCAACCTGTAATTGTACTTTATCTCTTGTAGGGAAATACACATTTCCCAACAAAAATTTAACCCCTTGTATTTCCCCTTTAAATATAATGTACCTCCCTTCTTCATCTATTACAACTGCATCCCGTTTAAAATCTAAAAGGGGCGAAAATAAAATAAGAACACCTCTACTGTGGTTTGACCCATGGCTAAAGAACATTGGCCCGCCCCATTCCTTCTTCCACTGTTCTTCTACTTCTATAGTACTATATGTTTCCTGTAAAAAAGAAATATCAGATCCTTTACATTTACACCATTCAAAAATGCGTGTTCTTTTATCCTTATTCCGTAGCCCTCTTACATTTAAAGTAATCCAAGAAAAATTCACCATTTTATTTTACAGGTATATAAAATCTTTATAATTACCGCGTGATCTGTATCCCCCGTGAGCATGTTTATACAAAAAAAATAACTACAACGAAACCTACATGACGTATCAAAAAACATATTGACTGTGAACAGACCCCAACCCGTACACAACACACACGCACCCTTCCCCACCCAACCCTGTCCACCATCGAGAACTAACATCAAAAACAAACAAAAATTAAAAATCCGGAAGTAGGCCTACTCCGTCAAGCTCCCCCCTCACACTTCCTCATATCAAGACAATGGGCCGTATGCATAAAAACAAGCAATTGCTTGTGCTAGCCTTTTGCTTGAATCGGTATGCATAAAAACAAGCAATTGCTTGCAAGCAAAAGCATTTGCTTACAAGCACAAGCAATTGCTTACTGCTCGTAAGCAATTGCTTACCAAACAAGCAATTGCTTAAAACCGTATGCATAAAACGAACCTTTTACTTGTCTTGATAAGCAATTGCTTGCGTTTTTTCAAGCACATCCAGACCAGCTTGAGCTCTTGCTTACTCAGGGCATTCGCGTTTAAGGATCAATTTTTCGTACCGTTTCAGGATGATTTCAAGCTCCATATTCCAGAGGTTATGTTGTGATCAAATTCCTGTTATTTTAGACTTTTTACGGCAATTTTTGTCCATCGATCTGCACAGAAACCCCCCTGATGCTCCGCGCTGTTTCCCCCTATTTGCGTAGTAAAAAATACTGCTGCCAGGTCGGGCACGAAGCGTTGTTGCCCTGCAGTGCGATGTTCGCACAACCGTAACGATCCTTTGTCCAACACGTAAGCAATTGCTTGGTAGTGCAAGCAAAAGGTTTGAGCACAAGCAAAGGCTTGTGCATACGAATTTAAGCAATTGCTTGAACTTGATCTTTTGCTTGACAAGCTCTTGCTTGTGCTTAAAGCATTTGCTTATAAGCAATTGCTTGTTTTTATGCATACGGCCCAATGTTCCCTCAATATTATCCTAGTATGACTCTACCTTAAAAAAAAAAAAAAAAAAAAAAAAACATTTACTCTTTGACTAATCTTTGCCTTTTTCTTTCAAATCAAGAGCTGCCTTTTAAGCCCATTACATTTCAAAAGAAAGACAACAAAAATAAAAATAAAAATACCTTACCGATGATGTGCATAGGGAAATGCATGCACTTATCATCAATTAATAATAAACCTCCTCAGCAGTGCATGCAAACAATGCGCGCACGTCTGTTCAAAGTAATGATGATGCACGCACCTGCTATACATCAGAGTAAACAACTACTACAATAGTCCACACATTCCTTTAACATGGCATATACCATGTATACCTTAAAGATCTCGAATCCTCTAAATAAAGCCACTAATTCACCTGGGCTTAACTCTTTCAGTGAAAAATGTCACCATTACCTAATGATGCCAGGCCTGTTCATATAAACATCACGCACACACACACGCACACACGCACACACGCACACACGCACACACGCACACACGCACACACGCACACACGCACACACGCACACACACACACACACACACACACACACACACACACACACACACACACACACACACACACACACACACACACACACACACACACACACACACACACACACACAATACAGATAAACTCACCCTGCTTACAAAGACACGCTCGTGTCCACATGCACATACATACACATACATGTATTTTTACAAAAGAAAACAAAAACAAACATAATTGTTGAAAGACATAACACATGTAATAGTTACGTACGGAAGTATTCAAATAAAGTTTTAAAAATGAATTCTGGTGAACTCGGACAAAATATCACTACTAATAAATGTTATTTATGTACATGTAGGCTATGTCATATAACGATTTGCTTAGGCCTATTAATTGTTTATGCTAGAGTTTTACCATGTATCTATGACGAAAACACTTGTTATAAGCTCTACCAAACTCTACCATAATAAATGGTGTATATTTTCCCCGTAATAATTTTTGTTTGTTTTCAGCTGCAATACTTATCTGGTATAATTTGGGCTTAAAACGTGTGACTTGCGGTTGCACCATGTAAGAGAGGAAAATTGGAGAGTCCTGAGAAGGACTGTTGGTATTCTTTCTAGGATAGTCCTAGAAAGGACTGTGGTAGTCCTGGAAAGGACTGTTGGTATTCTTTCTAGAGCTTGTAGTTCTAATAAGAGCTACAGCGCCGATATAGTTATTGTACGGAGAGGCGCTGTAGCTCTTATTAGAACTACAAGCTCAAGAAATAATACCAACATTCCTTTCCATGACTACCAACAGTCCTTTCCAAGACTACCAGTCCTTTTTAGGACTATCCTAGTAAGAATACCAACAGTACTTCTCAGGACTCTCCAAACTCTCCTCTCTTATTACATGGTGCAACCGCAAACCACAAGTATCATTATCTACACCACCATGGAAGCGGATACTTACAAGCAACATATAAAACATGATGTTGTTGCATAGCATTGTCTTTATCACATATATATATATGAGACAAGAAAAATAAACCAGTTCTTATAAGAAAAGAAAACAAATTACTGAATTTCAATGATTTGACAGACTTGGTTTAGTTCAGATGCAGACTGTTATGGTTATAGAACTGTTGCCAAGAAACGCTTTTAAAATCATACTATTTTCAATTTTATCTTGGTACTTCTGAACTATCAAAATCTTTCAGCTTTCTGGAAATATACAGTCAAACCTGATCTAGCGACCACCTGTATATAAAGACAACGTGTATATATAGAGGCCACTAATCTTGACCCCCTTGAATACATATTTATATGAAATTGAACCTGTCTATATAGACCACCTGCTGATGAAGACTACATTCGTTGTCTCCCTTGGGTGGTCTTTATAGACAGGTTTGAATATATAACAGGTTATATTATTTGTTCACAACAACAATGGTAGGAAATCCAAGAACCACATAGACGATGTATTATTTTACTGTATTTTCTAAAATTCTCAGCTTTTTTTTGCAACATAATACGAGATTTGTGGCCCCTAGCGACATAGCTGATAAGCACAAACACACGTCAGATGAAGAATAAAATTAGCGTTACGTGCATTTGTGATATTTTACTCAAATCTAGAAAGCCAATTTATGAGTGTAAATCACACTTTCGTCATATTCCTGAATCCTGAGGTAAGTCGTGAATAAAACGCTAAATGTACACTTACCATATTTATATACTTACGTAAAACGTGTGCGTAGCTCATAATAATTATTCTTTTAAAACATGGAGTTTCCATTTTATGAGAGTTTTATGTACAATGAGGTATCTTACCCGTTTAGAAAATTTCAAGTGCAATGAGGTAATATCAGAAACAAGGTTTTATGGGTATGATATTTATGTTGATTTATACAATGACTGCATCTAATTAAGAGAGTCGTTGAATAAAGTGTTGTAGTCAATATACATGTAATTGTACGTTTTCATTTTGCTTGTAATTTTTGTAACGTTTAATGTTATTTTGTTGTTACCAATTTTTTTTTTGGAAATTACAATTAAAGTTATGCATATTATCTTTATCATTAGCATTATTTACATGCTGGATTTCACCTATCCCTTAAGCATGGAAGAATCGTTTAACGATTGTATGAATTTGTTTGTTCACATTTCAAACTTCACAGACTCTACATGATTTTTTGAAACTTTAAATATTTCATTTGATATTTCAAAATAAAATTGGTATTCTGGATTTTAAGTACAAAGTTAAAGTATTAGTAATAAATTAAAAAGTAAATTTATCTAAAAACAAGAAATAGATGCTAAAATCTACCTACTACCTGAAAGCCCCAAGTGTATTGTGTTCATGCCTACCTTAAAGTGATCCATTAAACTTTATATTTCCCCCAAAAGTAATGTTGAGGCTTTAATCATATACACAATATCATTGTAAGGTTCTTGAGAATGATGCGTGAGAATATCATAGAAAAAGAATAAAGTTTACCTAGTGAAAACAGAAAGAACAAAAAATGTCTGATTTGATCCTGATCTTTCGCGTGAAGTATTCGAATTCGGAATTATGGACGATTGAGTATCCGAAATCAAATACTCTTGACTACGGTCGGAAACCGTCTATAGACGCTCTCAAATTAAATCTTACAAGATACAAGAGAAGTGGGAAAGCTCCAAGTGATTTTGGTTGAAATTGTACAAAGTTAATGGATCACTTTAAACATTATTCTAAAACGCAACATTTCCGCAGTGAAAACAAAAACATAATGCAAAGAATCTAGTATATTTCAAGGAAGCATTTTTATCTTTTCAGAATGGGCAAATATGATGTTACACTATCTAAATCTAAGACTCATTACAAAACTCAATATTTTCACTGCATGCATCGGCTTTCTCTTTAAAGGGATGCCTGTAAAGTGTCTAACTCCACGAAAATTACTTGGAGCTTCCTCGTTTCTCTTCAACCGTGTTGTTTAGCTTATGGTAAGCATGGTAAGAGAAGAATAAAATAGGGTTAGATTGTTTCAAATGCCCCTTTAGTATGACGATATCTATCATTCAGCTAAAGAGCATTATAATGAACGGTCATAAACCTTATAAACGTCATACAGTAATTCGTTGTAAAAGCTGACGCATATTTTCGCCTTTTTAACCAGGAAAGCAGTGTTCTTTTTCAATGAAACTGTCACACATCATTTGAACATATCTCACAATGATTTTGGTACAGGATTGAAGTCTCAAATGTCATTTTAGGCAATATCTGACACTTTACAGGTGCCCCTTTAGTGTTCTAGTCTCCCTTTTATTATTGTCAATATTATTTGACTCTTTTTAAAAAGCTGATCATACATGTATTTACTTTTATTTGGTATCCGTGTTAGTTGGAAGACGGAGGAATGTTAGCAACATAATGAAGTTAAACTATTCATTCGAATCATTCGATTTGTATTTTTAAAAAGGAGGAAATTCGTCACATATGAAATTGAAATTATTGCGATGTTAAAGGTGAACGGCGCGTTGTTGCAAAATGTTATAAAAACAGTAAACAGCTACGAACATGATTAGTGTCTGTATTAAAAAATATATACCAAAACTGAAATATAAAATGGCA
>JBAMJV010008497.1:22500-69759 GCA_037951105.1 Echinarachnius parma
AACCATAATTGTATGTAATTTTTTGGTTGAATATAGTAGTCTAAAGCCCGGCGCAGACAAAGCCGACTGGACCCGATCCGACTGGTTTTCTGTCGGATCGGCTCTGTATGCGTTGCCTCACAACCCGATGTTTTGCCAGTCGGAAGCAGTCGGAAATCCATTCTGGCCCCGTTTCAACATGTTGAATCGGCCGCGACTGAACGGCCAACTATGGCTTTCAGACGGAGCGGGTCGGATCGGGGAGAGTCGGCTCTTTCTGCGCCGGGATTTATATATATCGTTCAAAATGTAGCACCTATCCGATCATGTCACACCACCTCTAAATAATTTGTGTAAATTGTGTACAATGGGATCAATGACTTGGTCTTGAACTCGGGACGACATGCATGATGTAAAGCCCGACGCAAACAGAGCCGAGCCGACTCGACCCGATCCGACCTGACCCAACTGATCCCACCCATATTCAATCCGAATCAGTCGCGGCCGATTCAACATGTTGAATCGGGCCCGATTGGCTTACCGACTGGCAAGATCGGAGTCGTGAGGCAACGCACACAGAGCCGATCCGACTGAAAACCAGTCGGATCGTATCCAGTCGGCTCTGTCTGCGCCGGGCTTAAGCTAATCGTGTCACAACACATCCATTTTATGGTTTGTGGTATTTGTTTACTTCGTTGCCATGGTCAAGTTCGTTGAACCTCGCCCAATGTCACCTGAGGTCACGGGTAAATGGTTACTAACTATATGTGCACTTCCACCGTGGAACCACATGCACCAATTAATAAAATATGTGTTCATTCTGCACCGTCTGGTGAGTTTGTGGGCAAACTTTCATGATTAATACAAGGTTAAATACAAATATTCGAATCAATTATTAGAACAAACTAAAAAGTGCGGTTTATGACATTAATAGAACGAGGTGTCATCACTGGCGTATTTGAGTGGTGTACACAGAGCCGACTCGACCCGATCCGACTGAAAAGCCGACAAATCGGCTCTGTGTTGCATTGCTTCATCAATCCGATTTTGCCAGTCGGAAGCCAATTGGGCCCGATTCAACATGTTGAATCGGCCACGACCGTATCGGACCGACTATGGCTTCGATCAGTCGGGTCGGGCCGGATCAGATCGAGTCGGCTATGTATGCGCCTGGCTTTAGGGGGCACACACGTTACATTCCTACTGGGTCCCGATAGAAGACCTGGGTTTGGGTATGGACAATAGCAAAACAAGACAATTGTTTTCCTGGAGGACAACCTCACCAGAAAGAACACAGTGCGCCACCGTGTGAAGTGTGAACACACTATGAACATACTGTGAACACACTGTGAACACACTGTGTTCCACGTTGTGGACCATAGAGTGAACACAATATGGACACCCTGTGTTTCACAGTGTGCCACAGTATAAACACACTGTGAACACGGTGAACACACCCATTTTCACAGTATGCCACAGTGTGCCACAGTGTGAACACACTGTGAACACACTGTGTTCCACGTTGTGGACTATAGTGTGAACACAATATGGACACCCTGAGTTTCACAGTGTGCCACAGTGTAAACACACTGTGAACACGCTGTGTTCCGTGTGAACACACCCAATTTCACAGTATGCCATAGTGTGCCACAGTGTGCCACAGTGTGGACCACACTGTGAACACACTGTGAGCAAACTGTGAAATTGATGTGATACACAGTGTGAGCACACTATACCACACACACTGTGAAAGCGGGCGACTTCTCACCTCGGTGACAGTGAGCTCATCGTTTTCATAGTGTGTTCACAGTGTGATTATTGTTCACACTAGCTGTTAAAACGCTCCAATTTAACATAGTCTGCACAGTGTGTTCACACTGTGGCACACTGAGGCCCACTGAGGCACACTGTGGTTTTTTTACGATGGGGATATGTGTGGAGTTATATAGGGATCGAACCAACGACCTTCGATTTGAAAGATGGAGAGTTAAAAAACATAATGATATACATCTACCACACAACTCCCACGAGTAAATAATTGTTTTTAAACTTACTTGTCCATTAAAGACTAACGGGTAACTAAATACTACAATTCAACTGATTTGATTTTGTGTGCTTCGTAACATTACCACCAAATACCAATTAGTTCAAAACAAATATTGATTATTTATCACCATTAGAAAATCTCATGACCATCCCAAATTATGGCAATGATATGGCACACCAATTCAAATAAACAAGTGGGGATCGGAATGTTGCCAAACTCAAATAAAGTGAGTTGTATCTCTAAATTTATATCATTTTCAGTACGTACAGTCTTTACATATCGCGCAATTGCCGTATCATAATTATGGACGATAAACATTATCATAAATGTATGTATCTGCTAGCAAATTTTCCTATTGTTTTTCCTTTTGGGTAGTTTTGATGTTATTTTCTTTTGATTTCATTATAACAAAATATAATATAGTTTGCCGTATTATACTTGGTATTAGAAATGAATATTTAAATGAAAATGGATTAGATTTGATACTCGGCATTTATGCCCATGAAACACCAACAATATGTTTTTAAAATCCGATATAAAACTAATTATTCGTAATTCAATATGCATTATTATTTGCCTCCACACTAACTTTTTTTTCTTCTTCTAGCTTGCCCATTCGGGCAAGTAAAATCATAACGTGTCAAATTTTACTTGCCCGAACGGACAACTTACTTGCCCATTCACTTCTAGATGAGATTTCCATGAAATGAAGTAGTTAAGTCTCTTGTAGTTCATCAATAATTTAGTTGCCCGATGGGGCAAACAAACTAAGCTGTTTATGAAATTTTATTTGCCCGACATCAATTTTTACTTGCCCCGAGCAACAGGGCAAGTGCTAGTGTCGAGCCCTCCTGTCATCTTTCCCTCTCCCCTTGTAAATTGTTGGCAGAGCTTTATCATGACAGTCATAGTCTGTATTGGCAGTATGGGATGGAAAGTGGATATATGCTAAGTAAGAGGGACTTAGTAACATTGTCTTAATCCTCAAAATCCATTTGGAATTCTAGCGGTTCCATCATACCTTGTTTTATTCGTATTAACAATAAAAGCATGGAACAGGTTTCGGTTTTTCAAATTTCCATCTCGTTCCAAAGATATTTACGATTGAAGTGTTCAGATATGAAATTGTTTACGGGATAATTTCATGCCGTGTACAAAGTAAGTACAATGAGTTAGTGAATATCACTTTGCATTTTTGCTCATATCTCAACCAAAAAACAAATTTTACACACCCATGACTTTGTGGACATATCAGATCACACCAATACACATTTTATTAACTACGCATCACTTTTTGCACTTGTCAACAAAGTTACTAAACCGAACACAAAAAGTAACTACCCCCTAAACAACAGCTCATAATTTCATAACCAAGAATTGTTTCAAGATTTCGTTTCCCAAAAATATTTATATGGTCGTTAGGAAAACAATATGTAAAAATGAGAGGTAACCATTAATCCATGCTTGAGTATGCACACATTTAAGAGAAAATAGTCATATTTCAAAATTCGCAAAAGTAATATTATTATTGCAGTTTATTGAGAACTGAGAAATGTCTAATTGCACTGTTTTACAATTGCAATTAATGCATTTAACCACATGTGTCATTAAAAAATCAAAACGGATGGAATTTCAATGAGCATTGTTTCATAAACCATAATTTATGCATTCAGCCATGTGCTGTTTCACAACAATGTACAGGCATGCGCAAGTTCTTGTGACTTTTGAAAGTGGGTCATTTTGTCTTTGTGCTCATTCAGCCAGAAAGTGATGGATATCTCAAAATTGTATAACAACTGTAGAAATATTATGGTAAAATTACAGCTTGCGACAATTATCAGTAATTAAATAATAAGCATTTGTTAGGGGGGTAGTTACTGTTTGTGTTCGGTTTAGATCCCTTTAACACTAAGCATGGAAAATGGAAAATGTTTGAAGATTGGTGGCATCTATAGAGAGGTGTATTTATATGAAACTGCTTCCGAGGGAGTTAAGATAAGTGGTCTTTATATACAGGTGCGTGGTCAATAAAACATGTTTGACTATATTAATAATCAACTGAAACAGTTGATTGATAGTTTGAAACAGTCAAACCCGTTTTGATTGATGCAGTCTAACCTATGTAATTGACCATCTGTACGCATTTTTCCGGCATCAGATGTGGAAAGTATAATTTTTTCGGGGCATGCATGTAAACGGCTTTGATTACTAGTCAAACCTGATCTAGCTACAACCTGCTTGTAATCACTACTCTATTTTGTCAACTGGGTAGACTTTATAGACATACAGATAACCTCTTAAAGGGTGCCATCACCCCAAAATAATATTCTTATTAAAGAAAGGTAACATCTTTAGTATTCCATTCCATCAACAAGTTCACAAAAATATGTTTCCAGAAAAGAAAAAAAATTATTGGAAACGCATCACCATTCTAAAGCATGCGTTCATGCGGTCTGAATTACGCAGACTGCTATGTGTGCGGTGAATTGCAATGTGTGCAGAGCGAACGAATCGCCCGGGAATCTATTGTTTACAAACGTGCGCGTGAATAGCATTGGCGCACTCGCAAATGGTTGGCCCGTATGGAACCAGGAAATAGCAGTGGTTCCGTAAGTGGTTGAAATTAATTGCTTTGTTTATAAATTACACAACCCTTTGCCAAATGTTGGGTATCTATTTGATATCACAAAACGGTACCAAAACATATAATAATGTGTTGTTCTTTTCCTGGTGGTCCCCTTTAAAGAGGAATTCCGGGGCTGATTTATTCATTGACTATTAAAATAAGGAGAATAAGAGGCATACTTTGGTGAAAATTTGATCAAAATCGGACAAGAAACACAGGAGTTATGCCTAGTTGAACATCATGTAGTAATGAGCTATCGTTTCAAATTTGCCGCCAAATGCCTTTAGTACATGAAAATACACTTATTTCTCTTTTTCGTTACTAAGAATAAGTTTATCTCTGCTTGTTTCACGAATTCATAGAAGAATATTGATGGGCCAACTACTTTCGAATTTGTAAGCTCATAAATTTGCTTTGTTATTGAGAAAAGTTGAATTTTTAAAAAATGTTCATGTACAAGTAAAAATGGCTGCAAGGTCGCAAGTGACGTCAATATCGATAGCAAATTGAGAACGATACACAAAATCGGAGCAAAGTTCATCCTGTCATAACTGTTTGTATTGCTCTACCGTTTGGGCTCATATTTTCGCTCATAATCGTTCATATAAACTTTATTCAATAGAAAACATCACGTTTCTGGGGTGGAATTACCCTTAGGCAGAGACCTCGGAACTTATACTGTGTAAACGACACACACGCACACACGCGAACTCACACACACACTCACACTCACACTCACACACACGCACACGCACACAAACATACACACACACACACACACACACACACACACACACACACACACACACACGCACACACACACACACACACACACACACACACACACACACACACACACACACACACACACACACACACACACACACACGAACAAACAAACAAACGCACAAACACACACAGACAATGCACATAAACCAACATAAAGAAGGTCATTAAAGGGGACGAACAGGCAAAGAACAACACATACTTATATGTACCCTTTTGTGATATCAAAGACATATAGAAACCAAACATTTCGCAAAGGGTTGTGTAATTCGTAAACAAAGCAATTAATTACCACCACTTACGGAACCACTATTATTTCCTGGTTCTGTACGGGCCAAACATTTGCGAGTGCGCCAATGCTATTCACGCGTACGTTTGGAGACAATATAATCCCGGACGATTCGTTCGCTCTGGACAAAGTAGTCTCGTACATGCAGACCCGTGAACGCGTGCTTTAGAATGATGCGTTTTCCAATTATATTTTTTCTTCTTCCTGGAAACATATTTTTGTGAACTTGTTGATGGAATAGACTAGGGTTAGTGTCAGATAGACAGACATACGAACAAACAGAAAAACAAACAAACAAACAGAAGTACAGACATGCAGACAGCCGGGCAAATATACATAATGACAGACCGCGAACAAACCGACAGATATGGAGACGAACAAACAGACATAGAGAAACAGACATGCCGACAGACAAGGCATACATACATACAGACAGATAGGAACAGACAGACCGACATGACAGCGAAACAGATATATATATATATATATACAGAACGACAGACATACAGACAGCGAGACAGAGACAGACAGACATACATACAGACAGACAGACAGACAGACAGACGGATAAACGCACATTTGTCTAGAGTACCGTATAGTGTGCTGGCACGGTGACTCATTGCAATGTGTACCTGTTTCTAAACAATGTCAGGTAAGCCAAAAATGTGTTACCTATTGCGTCCACTATCAACAACCCAAATCAAGTGGTTTACCATTGATACATTAAAAAAAAAGAACATGACGTCATTACTTCTTTACTTTTCACCATTTCATGTTTACTTGTTTAATCAGTAACAAAAGTATGTATAGAACAAAAACAGATTGTATTTTTAATTTAGAATTCATAATAAGCTTTTGTAATTTATATCTAGCACGAATAATGAAATTATTTACAACAAGCAAAACAACACATTTTCCATTAATGACCAGCACAAAATAGAGCTTATCTTAAATATTATTCATAATAATGATTATAATGCATAAATCAAATTATATACAAAATGATTGTTGTTTCAGCAATATGTGAGCAAGTACAATATTATCTCAAGTTCTTTAGAACCATGATTTGTTCTTCTTACAACATGAAAATAACCAAATGAAATGAAAACGATAAACATATCATTATAAGCTCAATTCTAACATCCATACCGTTCAACGATGCACAATATATTTATACTTAGATTATATCATACTTTTATCCATCATAATTATAAACACAATTCCTCATAAATAAAATTTAATGATATGATTATGTTAAAGATGTAAGCATGACAAATAAATCGAATCCCCTCTAGGCTCCAAGTTCCAGCATATTGCCAAAACCTTTTTGTAAATCTATGGATGATCCTAATCAACTACGATAAAACTGCCCAATAACAGGCACTGCAAAACATGTTGGATTTTCACTAAAAAATTCTGAAGTAGTACGCACGTAAAGTTTTTGAGGAGTGGCTGAGTACATAACCAAAATAATTCCAACCAAAATGACAATGACAAAAACGCATCGATGTATGAACACAAACATTATTCGTGTTATTTTCTTTTTCATATAGCTCTTTGGTTTGACTGTACAATTCTTTTCCAAGCCCTACCTACATTTGTTAACACCAAAAATGAATTGTTATCAAACAGTAGGGAATATTGTGACCTCCAGGTAAAATATATAAATCACTAAAATAAATTGCGTTTTCCCCGATTTCTATAGAATCGGAGTCGCACCTTTCAAGATCCTTCGGGCGAAAAATGTGGTTACTTGTCAGGCATTTGATGCATGCTAGTTTTACGTCAGACCGATGTCATGCCCTTTTAATCCTCGCCGTGCCAAATTAAATTTAGATTATATAGTTTTAATTCATATACATGTACAATACAATGATTAGAGAGCAAGCTCAGCTCTGTAAAAGGTTTGAGTATTTAACGCTTATCTGTCGTGTGCATTTAAGAACAAATCAATAGATCTTATTTCGTGGCTATAGTGACATGACCCAACCCAACCATGACACCCAAAGGATTAAAGGGTTTAAAGGGTTACACAATCCTTCTTGGTATTTTATAAAGAGATTACATGTTGATATCGATCCCACACAAAATAACAGCAAATTATATTTCCCTGAATATTTTAGCAGAATTTAACAATAATTGAAAATGAGCAAAGTAAAATAGGCTTCGCCGGGAATCGAACCCGAGACCTCCGGATTGCTAGACCGATGCTCAACCATTGAGCCACGAAGACCCCTAAATGGGGGACGTTCTCATGAAACCCTTTTCATTGCTCGATTTAACAATACAATCACAATTACTACATTTAATCTCTACATTATATGAATCGATTTATGGACTATAGGAGTCCGTCTTTGATTAAGGTCTTGATACAATATAATCATTATGTAGACCAATGAAAATACTAGTATGATGTAATCATAATTTTGTTTATTTCGAATACAATATTTAATGAAACATGATTTATTCATGTACATTTGGTGTAATGGATTTCTTAATTTAATATTGTCATATACCAAATAATTATTGTTTGGATGTCAATTCAATTAAGTTTTGTTGATGTTTCCATCTAAATGAAGTCTATTCACATTAACATGACTGAGATTCCCTTAGGGACAATTGACCATATTCCTACCCATAAAGGCACATTATATCATTTCATTTTAAATACAATGTATCATAATTGATATAATAAGGAAATATGTGATAAGTACATGAATTCGCATTATAATTGACACAGAATTTGTTTTTACTATAGCATGAATTCTCAATCCTCTTCTGAAAATCATTAATGACAAATTATTTTGAATAACAATTAATAGAAGATAGTTATGCTATCTAACATGTCTAAGTCTATACCGAAAGTGTAACAACCATAATATTTCAATGTATCAACGTAATTACACATCAAGTGGCATTTTGAAAAAAATATGTTAAACATTTATACATGTAGTCAAACCTGTGTATAGTGACCACCTACAAGTAAAAAGAAACAAGAAAGTGGCCGAAGTAGAGGGTAACCTCTTTAGACAAGTGCACTCACTTCTTTCTTTGCAGAGCATCACTCTTGATGTCCACTACAGGCCGGTTGGCCCGCTACAGACAGATGACCGCTAACACAGGTTTGATTGGAATTATCATTCATTTCTAAGAAAGTAAAGTTGATGAAATAATCGGCGGAGAAGAGCATGCGGAAGACGGATTAACCCCTCCGATGATGATTGAGATTGTATACTCTCTGGACATTACCCCGTCACACTTTGGCAAAAGGAAGCATGTTACATGTAACTTGCAAATAACTTGCTTCCTTTTGCCAAAGTAAGGCGGTGTAAGACCATAGTGCAATTATACACCTTGACAATGCAAGAGCAAATAGAGTCAGTAGATTATAGATTATCATGATTATATATTTTACTCTGCATCAACATAAGGTATGGGTTCCGGTGGTTGGAGGTCTAAAGGCGGTGGGGGTGGAGGGGTCGACATCGCGTCGCCATTCGTGAACGAAGACTTAAACGTCGACACGGGCTTTTCCCCCATCATGTGCTCGTCTTCGATCATCGGAGGGAAGCGCTCGTCGGACGTCGGTGTCATGTACCCGTCATTGACCTCACCGGTCTCGATGTCGCCGGTACTCGGAGGAGCGGGTGATGAGGGGAAACTCGAGTAATCGTTGAGAGGGATATCGGCGAAGCTGTCATCATCCATCATGTGGCTGTGTCCGTCTTCGCCTCCGATGCCGTTGGTTTTTGAGTTGGTGACGTCGTACCCTGCGGCCCTTAAAGACTTCCGGTTATCGACGTCGGGCTGGTCTTCGGCCTTTCTGTCTGGCTTGCAGATGCACACGCAACAACAGACGGTGATCGCCAACAGGATGACCACGCAGATGAGGAGGACAGTGATCAGAAGCCAGCTCGGCAGTAGGCGGTTCAGTTTGACCTCAATGGTCACGGTCGTTTGACCAAGCGCATTTCCGGCCGTGCAGTTGATGAGCTTACCGACGTCGCTGCTCGAAACTGAGTGTGAGACTTCGACAACAGCTTCGATTAGGCTTCCGGGCTCCTTGCGCGTGATGTTGTACACCATCTCAGGGTCGGAGAATGTGAGGACGGGATCCAGCGGCGCGACCTCGGGATAGGCGGACACCATGCAGCTAATCTTGACAGACGTCGACTCCAAGTAAGTAATCTCTATGGCGGGACCGAACTCAACTTGTGGAAAATGTCGTACAAGAATCTTCTCCGTTTCCGGATAAGCGCAGGTGCGATCGACGTCGAGGCTCGGGTGACGGAGCGAGCACACGAGCTGCGAGTTGTGATCAGCAGCCGTCAACGTGATCGCACTCGATGTGGCTGTGATGGACGTGCCATCGACCTGGATATCGTATGCTACATCAACAATGGAACGATCCGAACGGAGGACGTTCCATCTCAGCTCGCCAACCGGGGTGCCTCCCGTTGCTCGGCAGCGATAGTTGGGTAACTCATCTCCCTCCTCGTACATCATCGTAGGCGAAGGTTGTGTTGAGATGCATATGGGTGATTCGGGCGTCGGCTCCACGACATCGGTGACCACGGTGAGCACCGCCCCTGCTTCATAGTTAAACGTGGTCCCTGAATTAGGCTCGACGACACAGTCATATCTGACAGCATCGGATGCGGTCACGTTTTTAATTCGCAGGTTGTAGTACCCGCGTATGCTATCTCCGAAGATCTCGTACCGGGGATAGGCCGCGTTCCTGTTCTTGTGAGGTCCTAGTCCTATCTGCCTGTTCACCACCCAGTAGATCAGATCTTTGGTCCCGGCACGGACCTGGCAGTAAAACACAGCGTCAGTTCCAAGAGATGCCTTAGTGTCGACCGGCGCCATTACGATGGGAGCATTCTGTTGATGCGTCGATAAAACTTGACACATGAATACGATCGAAAGAATACAAAAGTACAGTGTTCTTGTAGACGTCGCCATTTTCAAATGCGTTCAGGACAATCCGCACAGCGAAAAAAAATGTACAAGACTAATTCAACGCGTTCTTGTTTTTAGGTGTCACTTGTCACACGTATTATTCAGTTAAAGATACAGGTGAATCCCTTCGCTCCGAACAATATTTATGTCCAAAATGTCGCCGGTCAGATTCAGCGTTTATGTCCGATAGTACAGTACAAATTGTACCAGGGGTTGTTGTGGCACAAGTACGGCGATTGTCCCCAGTTTCATTGAAAAAGAATTCGATCCCCCTTCGAGAAGGTGAAAGCTCTTGCTGCGAATCGTTCCTACTTCACTAATCAAACACAAACAGCGCCCTTCTGACGCATTCGGGGCTCATCACCGTAATGCCATAGATCAGTGAATAATAAAGGCGCACAAAAAGAAAATGAGCGATAGGGAAAAAAGATAGGATAGGGAAGTGAACAAACTGGTTGAAAAGAAAGACACACGGGTGCGGCCTATTGTTTGGAATCCTAGCTTCGACATGATGGGGGTGAGGGCTCAACCATGACGCAGGCCCAACCCTACTCCCACTGATGTGTAGGCTATGCGTGGATGAACATTCACAGTTGAATGATGATGTAGGGCGTTCATGCTCTGGATACGCACTTCCACATATTAAATCATTCTATAAATAGTTGAGATATAATGAGTTAGAGCCAATGATGCTCCGTATTTGGGCCAGGGACGTTTTATAGCCCTACAGCCCCGTGCTCATCAGCTATTTCGTACCCATTGACCATGTATCAACATACCACAAAGGTATACGGATGACTATGTCGCTCTTCTCCTACGCAGTATTGATAATTGATAATTAACGTTATCGTCGGGGATGTAATGGAGGTAATAATGGAAATGTTTTGCATGGATTTCTCATCGAGGTAATGCCAAACTGATATTGTGGGAAATTCGGGTTTCCAATGGCTTCTATCTTAAAGCTTATTATGAAGAAGAAGTGTTGAGCAAATTATGTCATCGATTCCATCGAACTTTTCTGGAGCTATATTTTTCTGGGCCAACAAACTAATGGATCCCACCTTTCCGCTCAATGGTCGAGTCTTTAGAAAAGCGCAAAGTGAAGCCCTCCGCAAGGGTTGACAAACAATTGTCCCGCCCGTTTTTATTCAATAAAGGACAATGGGAAGTAATGCGAAGGAGTGCTGGGGTGAGGACTAGAAATGGACTCTACTTTGGACCATTCTCACTTTAAAGGGACTTAATAACATTGTCCAAATCCTCAAAATCAAATTGGAATTATAGCGGTTCTCTCATACCTTGTTGTGTTTGTATTAACAAAAAAAATCATGGGACAGGTTCCGGTTTTTCGAATTTCCCTTTCGTTAAAAAGATATTTACGATTGAAGTATTCAGATGTTAAACTATCCACTGGATCGTCGAAACCGTGTACAAAGTCAGTGCAATGAGTTAGTGAACATAACTTTTCATTTTTGCTCATTATACTCGGCCATATAACGTACATTTAACTTGAAATTTTCACACAATACCCAGTGGACATATCAGATAACAACAATATACATTGAATCAACCATTCATCACTTTAAAAGAATCTAGTAACTTTGTTGACATGTGCAAAAAGTGATGAATGGTTGGTATAATGTGTAGTTTTGTGATCTATGTGCTCTGTGTGTCGTGTGAAAATTGTACGTTTCATTTAAATTAATGTTACATGAGTGAAAATGCAAAGTGATATTTGCTAACTCATTGCACAGCTTTTGTACACAATTATGGCTATCCAGTGGATAGTTTAAACATCTGAAGACTTTAATCATGTCAATTGTAAATATTTGTATAACGAAAGGGAAATTCGAAAACCAAAACCTGCTCTATGCTTCTATTGGTAATACAAATACAACAACGTATCATATGAGAGAACCACTAGATTCCGAAGTTAGTTTTGAGGGTTTGGACATTGTTACTATAGATCCCTGCGTTCAGAACACCTCTCACACGGAATACTGGAAGCGATTTGGGATACATATTCGTTTCTTTTGCCCGCAATAATGTTAGACCCTTACTTCGTAACGAAATTAGTTTATTTCTGTATCTTATCCCGGAAGCTTGCACATTCTCAATGCACAGTAACAACGACAATAGGGTCTTGAACACTTGAAAAAACGCAAAGCAAAGACAGCTGAGCGTTGATAACCAATAATAAACTAACTGGACAGGAAAACAAAAGAAAAAACGTTTTCCATAGGGTTGGGAAAGTGCGGCACACGAACTAAATCGGCACCCCACTCGGCATGGGTGTGAAAGGTACCCGTACCAGTTTCTCCATTATGACAGGGGTATCTTCTAATGTTTGTATTTATTTTAAGGTCACAACATACCTAAATAATGACTCGGAGACAAAAATAGATATTGAAACCTGGTAGGGGGTCAACAATGGCATGGTTACCGGGGGGGGGGGGGGGCACATGAGGGAACATGCCCCCAATATTTGGACTAAAAAATACAAAACATAATGGGGAAATCTGACGATGTTAAATAAAATGTTTAAGAATTAATTTTACATAAGGTGTTCCCCAATCACCCCCCCCCCCCCCCCCCCCTTACCGGTAACCAATGAGATAGTTAGGAAGATGATACAATAACAAATATTTATAAACTTTTTATAAATTATCATGAAGAGGAAGAACCAATGGCAAATGATATTTACCTACGAATTCACAATTCGCGTTTGTCGTATGTAGAGCAAAAAATAAGCAGTAGTCGTTTACTTCATACACGTTGTTACACAATTAAATGGGCAAGACAATCAAGAAAAGGTACCACAAAATATATATGCTTTATACTCAAAAGGGTATGTTTTTTTATTCGACAACTTGCAAAAAAATATAACGCTCATCACATTGCATTTTTAGCAATCATCAGAAACATCGTTTTAAAATAATATGATTTCGTGTTTATTATGTAAATCTACAACGTTATTATCATAATGGAAAAGAATACAAATATACAAACTTATATTTCTTCTTTATCATTGATATTCTAAATTTATATACAGACATGGAAACGAGTTTATCATTCACATAATTACACTTGTAATAAATGGGCACAAAATCAAGAAAAGGTCACAAATAAATATGGTTAGTTAAACAAAATGAAAGTTAATAAAATAAAAAAAGCAAATTATAAAATGCTCGTCAAATCCATAAGCAGGGATAACGGCGTTTCATCAGAAATTATATGCTCGTTTATACACATACATATAAATTATACACATACATATAAATACACATAAAATGGGTCTACAACAATATCGTCCTTACCAAAATAATTTGTATAATCCTTGTCGTGCATGTATAATTTGTTTCGTTTTGCTTCGTTTCGGATATTAAAGTTTCAACACAGTGACATACTCCAGACATATTATATGGATGTTCTTCAGCATGACCTGCATAGATTAAAAACAAAAACAAAAAACAAAAAAACAATCACAATTTTACATAGAAACGTACAATATATTATTATACAAAGTTAAATTAAAACATTCCCATAATTTGTAATGACAAGGTCGGCTAAAAAAGAAATCGTATACTACATGTATTATTACCACTCGGTTTATTATCGCGAGGCTGTACAAGCACAAATAAATACGAATATAAGGATGCGATATAGTTATACAATTTCTACAGGACGAACTAATAATTATTCAATTTGAATAGTGTACAGAGCATGGGTTTAGACAAAATGGCATTAGTCCAACTGGCAATGTACCAAAAATGAAAATATATTTACCCCCCGTGTACTCCAAGTAATTAGTGATATTTGGATGCGATAATAACTATGTATTATCAAGTTAGACTTATAATAAAGATCGATACTGTCTTAATCGTTTGGATCGCAATCTATGCGGGAGGTCGTTAGATCCTGCTCACATTCAAATGCATTGCATCGTTTTGTTGCGGAACAGAATAGACCCAAATATTCAACGCTTTGAAGTACAGTAAGCCCGTCATTGTATAATACAGAAACATGCCTTATATAAATAGTTCTCAGCCTATTTAAAATCCAGATATCTTTTCAAAGCTATTTATGATAAATAGCTTTACAGTTTTGTTCACGCTAAAGTAAAATGTGGAGGTCAGTATGCATTATAATGTAATTATAAAAGCATATTAAATGCATTATATATTTGTAATATTATGTTAATCATATCAATTGCTTAGTACAGTGGCCTTTCAAACAACAAGCGTCGCTTCCAAGATTGGCTCCCCACATTTTCCCTAAAATGATGTTATTCAAAATCCGTGTGCATTTGTTTTCTTTATTGTTTCTTTAAAGGGGTAGTTTAGTTTTGGTAGAGAGGGCGCTGCACATCACAATTTTGTTGTGAGGTAATGAAAAACTGAGTGTCGAATTTGCGAGAACATGCAATTTTAATGGCAGTATAAACTTTATTTGGTCAAAATCGGCCCAGAAACGGCTGAAATATCAATAAATATATCTGACCTTATAATTATTTGGGGCCCAAATAATTAGCTGAATTAAAAAAAAAAAAAAATGCTTGCACTTTTTTTAAAATTGTCCAAAGCGTTTTTTTAATAGTTGTTGATGATCTCTCTATTTAATCATTATTTCAATAAAAACATCACATGCATAATTTTGTATGAAAAATGGTTGAAACCAATGCCTCTTTAGAGAGCGCCCTCTTGAGTTTGAATGGCTCTTTTTAAAAATGATAACGGGCTTTTTACTTAGTCGTTTGTAATTTTGTATACCTTTCGAGCATGGTGGAGTTAAAACTATTAGTTTTATAATGTTACTGTCCATGTTTGGTTACTAAAGTTGAGCCTTACCAAAACTATACTACCCCTTTAATCATTATATTTGAATGTATTTCAAACAGTTTCTTAAAGAATAATTTTGTCTGCATTCATTGTAACAAATTTGTATCACGCTGTTGCGATTTGCAACAAAACTCTTAAGCCCGGCGCAGACAGAGCCGACTCGACCCGATCCGACTGGTTTTCAGTCAGGCTAGAGTCAGTTTCACTCAGTCGGAGCCGATCCAACATGTTGAATCGTCCTCGATGACCTCCGACTGGCACTTGACTGGAAAAACCGGAGTCCTGAGGCAGCGCATACTAAGTCAATCAGGCTGAAAACCAGTCGGATCGGGTCGAGTCGGCTCTGTCTGCGCCGGGCTTTACAAAGGTGGACAGGTACATCCCTAAATATGCATTTTACTGGACTAATTTGCCTAATCAACATTGTGAGCATTATTTTGTTACTGTGTCTGATTTAATTTCCTCATACCTGTCATACAGGTATCATTTAATCTGAATTGGTTAATTTGTTCTTGTTTATGTTATTTGTATTCTTCTGTAATCATTGAATTAAAGTTTATGTGATTCGTTTCTTTGCTCGCGGTTATTACATAAAAGGCTCACTAATAAAAGTTCTATTTACAACCCTTTGTTAGAAAATTGCCATAAATTATGTGGTTAATATACCGAAGCAAATATATAAGTCAATAGTTATTGTTCGATCGCAATGACAATATAATGTTGTTCCAACAAAATAACAAGTCCCGGGGACCCAGTGGCGTAGCGTGGTCGGACTGATTGGGGGGGGGGGGGGGGGGGGGGGAGGGGGCACGCACAATTATTGGGGGGCACACCTTATGAATTTCTTTGTTTTTTTCAAAAAAAAGTCCCCTTATGTTTGCTATTGTTTTTTCAAAATTATTGGGGGGAGGGGCGCGTGCCCCCCCCCCCCCCTCCCCCCGTGCCCCCCTTTCCGTCGCTACGTCACTGCGGGGACCCATGACAATGACTACTTCGTGCATGCGTGACGATGTTAACTGGTACGATGGGGATTATAATACATTATTGTAAGCTTACCTGTAGGTATAATGATGTTCTTGCACATCATTATGCTGAATCCGCATTGGTATTGTTGGTAGAATTATTGTAAAAACAAATTGAACAGATCTAACAATACCAGAAGTATTATTTAGATTGTAAACATTGATTGTATTTAATTGTATGACACCATGGTTTAAGCAGCAGTAACATGAACTGTTTTCATAGATATTGACTTAATGTACTGCTATTTGAACAGTGTATTTATAATAACTATGTTATTCATGTACAATGTAGTTGTGAAACTGCGAATCATGAAATTAATCTAATCTATTTCAAAATTGTATATAAAATCATTTATCTATCCATCTATCTATTTATCAATTTATCCCTAATATAATAAACTTTTCATGATGACTTTCCACATCATATTGCTGAAATACCAATGGTTCAAGCTGTATTGTTAGTAAAAAAATAGATATTATTCCTTTTGCAGCACCAACTCTCACTTTATTTCCAGAGCGCGGTACCTAATCAACACGATCTGTTTTTCGCTTAGACAGCGCCCTCTAGCTCGGATCTACATGTAAATGGTCTAGAGGTGGCGTTTACTCGCGGCAGCTTTGTGCAGTGTTAAGTATCCTGTCATATACATAAGTTTTAGTTGACACTGAGTGCTGCGAATGTGTCTGGATCGACTACAGTACCTCGATCAATGGGATTTCCCCCGATATCAAAAAAACCTTGGAAGGGCAGGTTAAAGAGATAGTTGAGTTTTCGTATAGAGGGCGCTACACAAAATATTTTTCTGTGAGATAATGAAAAACTGAGTGTCAAATTTGTAAGTGCATACAATTTGAATGACAGAATAAACTTTATTTGATCAAAATCGGTTCAGAAATGGCTGAAATATCTATAAACATAACCATTTGTAATAAATGTGGGGCTCCACAATTTTTCGCAAATTTTGAACCAGCCGTTAAATAATTTTAAGAAATGCTTTCTCTTTTCAAAAATGTACAACAGAGTTTTCTAAATAATTTTTGATTATCTCTCTATCTAATCACTATTTCAACAAAACATCACATGCACAATATTTTATTTAAAATGATTGGAACCAATGAGTTTTTTTAGAGAGCGCCCTTTTGAGTTTTAACGGGCTTTTTACTTATTCATTTGTAATTTGTATTCCTTTCGAGCATGGTGGAGTTATAAGTCTTAGTTTGTAATGTAATGGTGCCGGTTTTGTTTTCTAAAATTCAGTTTGACCAAAACTGTATTCTCTTTACCAAAACTTAACTGTCCAACGTTTTTTGTTGGTTGTCCAATTGTGATGTTAATTTATAGGTCTATGGATTTTTAATCTTGGCTATTATCGCACGAGCTCACATTAAAGGTCACATTATCATAACCTAATTTCAATTCTAAATCTTTACTGGGTGCATACGTCATTACATCGGAGGGGAGAGCTATGAAAGCATTATTGACAGTGAGGGAGATAAAAACACATTTACGAGAATGCTTGAATGTGTCAGCATGAAATGAAGGAGGTCAATCTATTAAAATAAAACATTGTGTGCGCCTAACAGGCGACTGGTTGGAATACTCCCTTGGGAGTGGAAAATGTGCACACAATGTGCAGGAATGATTGCAGTGTGCATCCGTTGACCGGGGTAATAATAATCTTGTGAAGCGCTATGATCCCAGGCCACGAGAATAGCGCTATATAAATAACCGTAATTATTATTATTATTATTATTATTACACCAATCTTCGCAGTAGTCATTGATGACATGCTCCACCTTCTACCGTATGCATGCCGTTTCCCGGGATACTGATTTCATTAAGGCATGACTCTGTATATTCTGCTGAACAAATTGTTCTTAAAGAGACTTAGATCATCAGTGGATTTATACTGCATAATATGCATGGCCGTCATTGACCCTGGCGTTCCAAATCATGATTGTGTTCCATATTATTAAAGGGACTTAGTAACATTGTCCAAATCATCAAAATCCAATTGGAATTCTAGCGGTTCCCTCATACCTTGTTTTATTCGTATTAACAATAATATCATGGGATATATTGTTTCGGTTTTTCAAATTTCCATTTCGTTCAAAAGATATACGATTGAAGTGTTCAGATGTTAAACTGTCTATACGGGAAGTTAGTACAATGAGTTAGTGAATATCACTTCTGCATTTTTGCTAATTTATCGGCAAAAAACATCCAATTAACGTGAAATGTTCACACATTACTATTTTGACATATCAGATCACACTAAATACACATTTTATTTATCACTCATCACTTTTTGCACTTGTCAACAAAGTTACTTGATCCCTTTAATATTTGTGTTCCTTACATCACAATGCATAATAAAAATTGGAAATTCATGTATTAAACTTAAATTAAAACACACTTATACATGAATATATAATTATACATAAAGAAGAGAGAGTGATTGTTAATTGTTTGAATTATATAGTATTATGATTATAATGTAATGCATTTGTTTAAATATAGACTTACTTAAAGTACTTTTAATATGTATTATTTATAAGGAATCATACTAATTATATAAACATATTTGATATGCATGAAATGCACTTATAATGGATAAGGTTATATGATTAAGGAACTTTTGACTATATGATATAAAATGGAAGTTCATATTTATACACTAGATATATTTATTTTGCTTTTATATTATGAATATTGTATCATGATTATAAATGCCCTTGTTTAAATTTGTGGACATATCAGATCACACTAAATACACATTTTATTTATCACTCATCACTTTTTGCACTTGTCAACAAAGTTACTTGATCCCTTTAATATTTGTGTTCCTTACATCACAATGCATAATACAAATTGGAAATTCATGTATTAAACTTAAATTAAAACACAAATACATGAATATATAATTATACATAAAGAAGAGAGAGTGATTGTTAATTGTTTGAATTATATAGTATTATGATTATAATGCAATGCATTTGTTTAAATATAGACTTACTTAAAGCACTTTAAATATGTATTATTTATAAGAAATCATAGGCTACTAATTATATAAACATATTTGATATGCATGGAATTCACTTATAATGGATAAGTTATATGATTAAGGAACTTTTGAATATATAATTTCATTTTCATTTCATTTCATTTTTTTTTTACTCAATGGAAATTAATATTTATACACTAGATATATTTATTTTGCTTTTATATAATGAATATTGTATCATGATTATAAATGCTTTTGTTTAAATTGACTAATTTTAAGCACTTGAAATATGTATTATTTATAAGGAACTATATTATATACAAACATATTTGATATGCATGAAATGCACTTATATTGGATTAGGTTATTTGATTATGCAATACTCACATGTAAATTAATATTTATACACAGATATATTTGTTTTGGTTTTATATTATGAATATAGATTTGAACAATGCCCTTGTCTAAATAGACTTACTTAAAGCACATGCATGAAATATGTATTATTTATAAGGAATTATATTACTTATACTTATACAAACATATTTGATATGTATAGGATTAGGATATATGATTAAAGGGGTAGTACAGTTTAGGTAAGGCTCAACTTTAGTAACCATGCATGGACAGTAACATTATAAAAACTAATAGTTTTAACTCCACCATGCTCAAAAGGAATACAAAATTACAAACGACTAAGTAAAAAGCCCGTTATCATTAAAAAAGAGCCATTAAAACTCAAGAGGGCGCTCTCTGAAAAGGCATTGGTTTCAACCATTTTTCATACAATGTTATGCATGTGATGTTTTATTGAAATGATGATTAAATAGAGAGATCATCAACAACTATTTTTAAAAAACGCTTTTAAATTTTTTTGAAAAAGTGCAAGCATTTTTTTTTTTTTTTTTTTTTAATTCATCTAATTTTTTGGGCCCCAAATAATTATAAGGTCAGATATATTTATTGATATTTCAGCCGTTTCTGGGCCGATTTTGACCAAATAAAGTTTATTCTGCCATTGAAATTGCAAGTTCTCGCAAATTCGACACTCAGTTTTACATTACCTCACCAAAAAATTGTGATGCGCTGCGCCCTCTCTACCAAAACTAAACTACCCCTTTAAGATTGTTTTGATTATTATTATACAATACTCATGGAAATTAATATTTATACACAATACGTATCTGTTCTGGTTTCATGTGATGATTTGCTTTACATAAACTTGAGTGATTGTTTAGCTTATATTGGAAAATTAATAGTAGTATGTTTAATTGAGTAAATAGTACTACTTATAGTAGTCACAATGAAATACACATATTAAGTACATAATTATGTATAAGAATGGTATAAATACATGTTTATGCGTTCTAATTAAGATTTTATGTCATGCCTGTTTACACAAAGAACTTCCGATTTTGGACCAATAAAATGAAAATTGAAATAATTTTTACTAAATAGCAAATTATCATAATGCACGTAATAACATATAATTAATTTCGATTTTACCATAATATACCGATGTAAATAATGCCATGAAACCTAAATATTTAATACAAATACTATTTAATTTGCTGTCCCAAGCTCTTTACATATTTGTTTTTATTGTTTATTTTTACACTAATGATCATGGTGAATGTGAATTATAACAAGTTTCAACTCTGTAATAAACATTATCACATTAAGTAAAACAATATAATGAACCATCAAATTTGCTCAAAGTGCATGACTAGGATGACCATTCCAAGAGATAGATGTACCAGGGGAAACAAGTATATTTATCACCTGACTTAGTAAAATACGCGTCGTTGATTGGCTAACACAGTCAGGTGATTGCCATGTCAGTTTAAAGCGACAACATCGTTCCATCAGAGGGCGCCTTGCAAATATAGCAGTCACACGAAGGCGCCATGTTGCTCGCACAACAGCAAGGTCACACTGGGGTCACGCTATTCCTTGGTATTGCGACTATCCACCGGTAAAAGCGTCCGCACGTCACATAGTTCTGCGCAGGTGTAATGCAGGGATCGATCTACGATCCGTCACACCAAAGACCTTCAAATGGTCACTACAAGTACTGCCTTTATACTGTTGTAGGGTGTCGTCGGCAAAATGTGAAACAACAAAGCTTGAAGAGCATGAACAGGAGGGCCATTCCCGAGAGAAGATTGTACGAGCAATCAGCTACATGTATTATAAATGTGTTCACACATTAAAGTAATATTGTATCGTTGTATCAGAGGGCGACTTGCAAGGAGGTGTCATGGTACGCACACAATATCATTGCAGGATTGTACCTAGGTGCGATGACTTAAAGCGGTTAGAGCGTCATTCACCTGCACGGGTATTCTGCATGCAAACGAAATAAGGCGGCACGTACAATATGCATAACATCATAGCCTGTGCTCAATAAGACGGGAATGCTTTTTTCATATACACAGTATTTTGGTTTGCGGGAATCATATTGTTGATTGCCTCTCAGATTAATCTCAGTCAAGCGTTACTTCAAGCTCACATGAAGGCGTCAGGTTACTCACACTGTTCTTTGGTATTGCGACTAAATTCGATTACCGATTAACTCGACGGAACTTTTATTCTGCGGGGATCAAATTATTGACTCTCAGATTAACCGTCAAACGTTTCTTCAGCTCACGCCAGAAGTACCTCTGGCCTCTCTCGTCCTCGACCCAAGACATGTACGAACCATGCTCACTCAGGAAGAGTCTGATCATGTACGGGATCTCATCGTCTGGAATGTTTTCCGTGAACACTAGGATCACGTTCTCGATTTCGGTGTCGCTCACGTTGTCCATGGCAATGCGAAGCTTGGTCATGAACATGTTGTCCCTAACGGCGGCCCTGCTGAGCAGCAGTACAGTCTTGAAGCTCTTCTCGATGGCATGGCAGACGGCGTCCAGGTAGTGCATCCCCAGCATCAGATCCTCATCACCGAAGGCGATCCTTTGGAATTCCGGGAGCACTTCACCGAGGACCGGTCGGAAATACCGCGCGGCCCACTCTTCGTCGGCTTCCGTGAACATTATGTTGATATCATAGTCAAAATCGTCATGGTTTCGAGCATCCTGAATCTCGTTGTATCCCAAAATAGCTAGCTTTAGGAGAAAGCTTTTGTATCGCAGTAACCACCTGTGGTAGTACGCAAGAATCAGGATACACGATAGTCCAATGAGCGCTAGTGACACGAGACAGTAGATGTATATCTTCTCCTGACAATATTCACCCGACCTCAAAAGCAAAAATTGCTTTCCGCGCAAAGGCTCTAGAGTAGCCGAAGCCGATGAACACAAAGTTACGTCCGAGTTAGAAAGTATATCACCAAACCACTCAACAAACCACTTCATGTCACAGTTGCACAGAAGTGGGTTTCCTGATATGTCAATTGATTTCAAGAGGGGTCGGAGTGGAAGAAAGCTGCTGCGATTGAAATCCATCATCTGGTTACGAGCAAGTGTCACATCTGTGAGGTTTGGAAATGAATTGAGCAAATCTGATTCCAGGTAACCCATTATGTTGTCATCAACATGTAGATGTTCCAAGGACGTCAGCGGAATTAAAGTGGAAGTAAAAAGAAAGAACAGTTGATTGCCCTCTAGGTGTAAAGTTCTTAATGAAATCATTCCTTCAAAGGCAGTAGCCGTAATCGTTCTGATTGTACAATAGCTTAGATCAAGTTTTTCCAAGTGTGTCAAGTTCCAGAATATTCCGGGAATAACCTCCTGTATGACGTTTTTCTTGAGAGAGATATGAGTAACGTCGTGCATGCCACGAAACAAAGAAACCTTACTTAATGGGTCCCATAAGTCGTATGTACCCACCTCTGAATTATCCAGGATTATTGTCTGCATTGACTTTACATATTTTAAAGACATGGCCGTATTCCATGGACTAAAATAAGATTGCGCTTTGCACGATTGAAAATAAAGAGTTTGAAGTTTTGGAGTATCAAAGTAAATAAATGGTTGCGCTTTTGACCATTCAACCCATGACGAGTGCAATGAAATCAAACTATTGGATTTGATATCCAAACGAATATCGAGAGCATAATCCAAACTTAATAATCGTAAATGTTCCAAGCCGTTGAAGGAGCAATTCTGCAACACACATGATTTACTATCGTTCAGAAAAAGGTCAGTAATGTTGACTTTCCACACATCACACTCCGGGTTAAATTCCCGAACATTATTTCCTTCCAAAAACAGTGCGTGAAGGTCTGTCATTCCTTCAAATGATTCCGGCAAAATGACAGATATATCGTTGTTTTGAAGAACAAGTTGCGAAATGTGAGATAGATTGGTTAATATCGGAGGTTCAACAATGATAAGGAGGTTATCGGACAAGTCTAGTCTTGTCAAAGACTTGTCGCAAAGATATTGGAAGAGATTCGGTGGATATTGTTTTATGACCGAAAGTGCTCCTCTCATGGAAAGTTCTATAATCCAATTGGACATTGAAACACCAAGAAACAGATTTTGAAGTTCATTGATGTTAATTGGTGTCAGTAAGTAGTCGAGACACAGAGACCGTACTGTGAGTGCTGCGATTACGTCTGGATCGACTATCTCGATGGAATTCATCGAGATGGAAAGAAACTTGGTAGGGCAGGTTAATACGAACGTCTCTTTTGTAAGTGTGCGAATAAAGTTGGAGGATAGGTCTATGGATTTGTATCCTTGGCTTTTGTTACATGACGGCACATTTAAGAAGCTCACATTATTTCCATATATGTACAATTCTAAATCTTTAATAGGTGCATAAGCCATTCCTTCGGAGGGGAAAGTTGTAAAAGCATTGACAGCGAGTGAGAGATGAAACAATTTACTCGAATGCTTAAATGTGTCAGCATAAATGGTGGTTAATTTATTATACCGTAATACCAACCATCCCAGTTGTTTTAGTAGGTGAAATGTTCCAGATTCTATCGTATGGATGAGATTATATCCCACGTCGATTTTCTTTAGAAATGTATATCGGCTGAACGAGTTATTCTTCAGAATTGATATGTCATTGTAAGTTAAAACAATTGACTCAATATTTGGGGTCAAATATTGTGGCACCTGTTTGAGGTTAAGTCCTGCGCAGTCCGCGTGTCTAGTTGACAGGAGTTCGCGGCATACGCCCGATGTCAATTTTGGTCCTGGCTTAACCCCAAGACCACGTTTTAAACTTCTGTCAAGGGAACTGAGTCCAAACTGAACATGGAACAGGAAAAGAAGAACTACAAGACGCAGTACTCGCGACGTTGTGCGAACTTCCATTGTGCTTGAATTGATGGTGGGTGGTTGGTCAGGGAAAATCTAAATGCGACACTTGATTATAATACGTCCGGCAATTATACAAATCCAAATAAATCAGTTATCAAAGCAAGATCAAATCTTTAAATTCGCGCAGATGAAAATTCAGTAAGTTGTTTTGAAACATTTCCTTTCGAATTCACGATTATCAAAAATTACAACGGTACCATTTGTTCCCTGTAAGGTGAATGACATTGGCAAGCCAAGATGCAAAAGTAATAATCGCACTGCGATTGTTCACAGATTCTAATGAAGAAAAAAATGCTAAGCGTGACGACATTTAATTGCAATAGCGTAGCAAAGGGAGTCACGGAATGGGGGGGGGGGGGGGGGGGGGGGGCACGTGCCCCCAGTAATGACAAAGACAACACAACATATAAGAGAAAAATGGGTGAAAAATAAAGGAATGCATAATGTGTCCCCTTCACCCACCTAATCAATCAGACCACGCTACTCAACTGGTTCATTTGTCCATATATGGATCAAACGTGAAAGTGCTTTGATAATAAAGGTGGGTTGTTTAGACAATTGTTATGACGTTAATAATAATAACATGAATAAATTACATTTATATAGCGCATCATATGAATAAACATCTCTATGCGCTTTACAGGAATATATTACAACAAATTGATCACTTTAATTGGTATTTACAGTTTTGAAAGCTCATTGATACTCCATTGTACAGTTATGTCAACTTCGAGACAAGAGGCCATACGCCCCAGTGAGGCGAGGGTGGGGTGGGGGGGGGGGGGGGGGGTGGGGGGCGGGGAGGGGGGGGGGGGGGTATTGGTTCCGCCTTGCATGTGATGTGCCCTGTCAAAAAAAATGACGCCTCCGAATGAAGTTCATCAGCAACGCCCACTCGGCCCATAAGCGTAAGAGGTGGGCGGAATTACCCGGCCTCCCCCCCCCCCCCCCCCCCCCCCCCCCCATCCCCCCCTCCCTTAGTACATCATTAATATATTTCTATTTCCTTAACTTAAAGGGATAGTTTCGTTTTGGTAAGACTGACCTTTAGCAATTAAAACCTGCACAATAACATCACAAACTAATAGTTTTAACTCCACCATGCTCGGAAGGTATACAAAATTACAAACGACTAAGAAAAAAAGCCTGTTATCATTCAAAAAGAGCCGTTAAAACACAAGAGGGCGCTATCTAAATACGCATTGGTTTCAACCATTTTTCATTCAAAATTATGCATGTAATGTTTGGTTAAAATAATGATTAAATAGAGAGATCATCAATAACTATTTAAAAACCTCTTTTGAACATTTTAAAAAAAGTGTAAGCATTTGATATACATGCATATATCTTTATTTTTAAGGGATAGTCAAGTATTGGTCAAACTGAACTTTAGTAACCAAAGCCTGCATCAATACGGTACAAACTAATATTTATAACTCCGCCATGCTCGAAAGGTATGCACAATTACAAACGACTAAGTAACAACTCAAGACGGCGCTCTCTAAAAACTGATTGGTTTTAGCCATTTTTTCATACAAAATTGTGCATTTGATGTTTTGTTAAAATAATGATTCAATAGAGATATCATCAACAACTATTTAAAAACCTATTTAGATTTTGTTCAAAGTAGTCTATCAGCATTTTTTGTATTTTTCTAAAAAGTCAAAATGATCCCCCGGCCAGTTTTTCATTATTTCTTGAAGCGCGCGCCCTCTATACCAAAACTGAACTACCTCTTTACAAATAGGTAAAGTAATACCGGTTCATAAAAAGGGGATACACAAATATTTAGTAATTATAGACCTATTACTCAATTACCAATATTTTCTAAAATTGTTAGAGCGATTGGTCTTTAACGGGCTTTTCATATATCTAGAACAAATTAGTTTATTGTCATCCAGTAAATATGGTTTAAGCGCCAATCATTCATGTTATAGCCCGTATTGACTTGCATGATAAATAAGTGACAAATATTGAATCGTATTCACATATTTTTGGCATTTTCTTGGATTTAAGTAGAGTTTTCGTTTTGATTAGTCATGATATTCTTTTGATGAAATTGAAATATGTTGGCATTTGTGGCATCCCATCTATATGGTTTATGAATTACTTGAATGGTAGATATCAATATGTTTGTATAACTCATTGCATTTCTTCCGAATTACCTGTAAAGTTCCGCAAGGATCCATACGTGGTCCACTTTTGTTTTGTTATTATTTGTAAATGATTTATGTAATGCCTCTTCTCAGTTTAAATATTCATTATTAGCTGACGACACCACTACCATTAGCACTGGCTGTGAGTTTAATTCCAATAATTAAAACCAAGAATTGTGTAAGGTTGCTAATTGGTTTTCATTAAATCGCTTCGTAATTAATTAAACTAAAACTAATGTTGTTTACTTTGTAAAGAAATCCAAAATTACAAAGTATAGATAATGTTCATATTGATATGGATGGGTTTGAATTAGAATTCTCTCGTTCTATTCACTTCTTAGGTATAACTCTTGATGATTGTTAATTAGATTTTGATTTGTATTTTTATGAAATATGCCATAAGATTTTTACCAAAATCGGTATACTATTTAAGATGAAATTAGTTCTCTCATGCAAGTATTTATTTATGTTATACAATTCATTGATTCTTCCATATCCTCAATATTGTTATATTGTTTGGATTTGTGTAGGAAAAACAAAGTTAAATAATATGCATATATTACAGAAATGGTCATATGATTGCGTATATTATGTACCAATTCTTCCTTCAGAGCACCATTTCAACCATTATTGTTTTAGTTGAAGACATTGACTGTTTATGATGATATAAACATATATCAGATTGCTATCACTATTTATCCAATTAACGCGAATGTTCACACATTACTTTGTGGACATATCAGATCACACTAAATACACATTCTATTTATCACTCATCACTTTTTGCACTTGTCAACAAAGTTACTTGATCCCTTTAATATTTGTGTTCCTTACATCACAATGCATGTATTAAACTTAAATTAAAACACACTTATACATGAATATATAATTATACATAAAGAAGAGAGGGGTTGTTAATTGTTTGAATTATATAGTATAGGATTTCTCGGTCAATTTCGTAAGCTTTTCATTCGTTTTGATACAAATGTCATTCAAATTCGCGAAATACAGCTGTCGGCTTGTAAATTTCGTTCAAAATTGCACTTTTTTCATTTGATTTACTTATTTGGTCAATGGATTTAACACTTGTTTCATTCAATTTAACAACCGCTTACAAATGCGCAGTTTGCATTCATTTTCGTCAACAATGGCAAATCGCACGTCCGGACCATTCAATTTCACTTTGGGTCATTCTAAATAACAAAGTTTTCATTCATATTCGCCTATCTTTACAAACCTATGGTATACATGGTATATTCTCATCTAAATTAAACCAAATGAGTTATATAACATGTATTGATGATGTGTATTAAGATTTTATACGTGTATTCTTTAGTTTGTGTCCACATGACTGAGTTATTGAGATGGGCGCGCAGTGAGAAAACAATGTATCAAACTCATTAATGATTGTGTAGCGTGATTGTGCTTGTTTCTGTATGTGATCGTGATCGTGATTGTAATTGAGATGGTGATTAAGATTGTGACTGAGATGGTAATTGTGACTGTGATCACGATTGTGATTGTGATTGTGATTCAGTATGATGGTGAATCAGTGATGGTGATTCAGTGTGATGGTGATTCAGATTTTGATTGTGATTGTGATTGAACTTATACTCATAGATTGTTCTTAACATGTTCAATACCGACTAAATATAATTTACACAAATATAAATGGCCTCAAAGAGATTACGAATATCAAATAAATTATCAAAAACAAAACCAAACAAAACATGAAAATAAATCAATGTGTAGAGTATTGATACCCCCACCATTATGGTACGCCAATCCAATAAATACAACTGTAGTCTGTAAACACACACTTTGCATGCACATATATCATTGCATATTCATAAAAAGACACTTTCTTAGTTCCATGCTAATTCTATATCGATGATGTGGCTAGGTTATATCTATGATCGTTCAGTTGCTATAGTGTTGATTTAGTGGGTATACACGCCTAGTGAGGACAAGTAAAATGTTTGTTGCTTACCAAACCGTACAATTTGAAATGGATTTAGCATGGAACTAAGCTTGGGGGGTTCTATGATCATACTGGGTGAGATTAACATGTTTAATTTGTCTGCAAAACGTGTGAAATTGTATGCAAAGAAGCGAATTTGAATTCACGGAAGACGTTATTACGTAATCGCGAATCGTCTCGCTTTAAATTGAATGCAAATTTTACGAAAAAGAAACACGTTTTAATTCGAATGAAAACAAAGTGTTTTTGAATGATCGTTTTATGAATTCAAATGCTAAAAAACGAATTTGAAAGAAAAATAACAGCTGCGGTGACAGAATCGGCGAAATTGAATGAACATACAATGAATTTGTTCGGCTAACTTACGAAATTGACCGAGAAATCCTATATTATGAGTATAATGTAATGCATTTGTTTAAATATAGACTAACTTAAAGCACTTTAAATATGTATTATTTATAAGGAATCATACTAATTATATAAACATATTTGATATGCATGAAATTCACTTATAATGGATAATGTTATATGATTAAGGAACTTTTGACTATATGATATAAAATGGAAATTCATATTTATACACTAGATATATTTATTTTGCTTTTATATTATGAAAATTGTATCATGATTATAAATGCCCTTGTTTAAATTGACTAATTTTAAGCACTTGAAATATGTATTATTTATAAGGAACTACTGTATATTTATCATATACAAACATATTTGATATGCATGAAATGCACTTATACTGGATTAGGTTATTTGATTATGCAATAATCACATGGAAATTAATATTTATACACAGATATTTTTATTTGGTTTTATATTATGAATATAGATTATAAAAATGCCCTTGTCTAAATAGACTTACTTGAAGCACCTGTAATATGTATTATTTATAAGGAATTATATTAATTATACAAACATATTTTATATGGATTAGGATATATGATCATGATGATTAACATTGTTTAGATTATCATTATACAATACTCATATGGAAATTAATATTTATACACAATATGTATCTGTTCTAGTTTCATTATGATGATTTGCTTTACAAAATTGATAGTATTATGTTTAATTGATTATATATTAGTTACAATGAAATACACATATTAAGTACATAAATATGTATAAGAATGGTAGAAATACATGTTTATGCAATGTTTGTTTTATTGTATTTTATTAATGTTTTAATCCAGAATTTTATGTCAATGCATGTTGACACAAAGAATTTCCGATTTTGGACCAATAAAATGAAATTGAAAATTGAAATGATTTTAACTAAATATAGCAAATAATTACAATGCACGTAATAACATATATTTCGATTTTACCATAATAATATACCGATGTAAATAATGCAATGAAACCTCCCAACAGAAAGATTTGATACAAATACCATTTAATTTGCTGGCCCAAGCTCTTTACATATTTGTTTTTATTGTTTATTTTTACACTAACGATCATGGTGAATGTTCTCATTATAACAAGTTTCAACTGTATAATAAACATTGTCACATTAACTAAAACGATATAATGGAACATCAAAGCTCGAAGTGCATGACTAGGATGACCATTCCAAGAGATAGATGTACCGGGGGAATAAGTATATATTTATCACCTGACTTAGTAAAATACGCGTCGTTGATTGGCTAACACAGTCAGGTGATTGCCATGTCAGTTTAAAGCGACAGCATCGTTCTATCAGAGGGCGCCTCGCAAATATAGCAGTCACATGAAGGCGCCATTTTGCTCGCACAATAGCAATGTCACACGGGGGTCACGCTGTTCCTTGGTATTGCGACTATCCACCGGTAAAAGCGTCCGCACGTCACATAGTTAGGCGCAGGTGTAATGCAGGGATCGATCTACGACCCGTCACACCAAAGACCTTCAAATGGTCACCACAAGTATTGCCTTTATACGGTTGTAGGGTGCCGTCGGCAAAATGTGAAACAACAAAGCTTGACGAGCATAAACAGGAGGGCCATTCTCGAGAGAAGGTTGTAGGAGCAAATTCAGCTACATGCATTATAAATTTGTTCACACATTAAAGTGATATTGTATCGTTATATCAGAGGGCGACTTGCAAGGAGTTGTCATAGTATGCCCACAATATCGTTGCAGGATTGTACCTGGGTGCGATGACTTAAAGCGATGAGAGCGTCATTCACATGCACGGATATTATGCATACATGTGTGGTTCGATTCCCAGCCAGAAACGAAATAAGGTGCCACAGTATGCATGACATCATAGCATGTGCTCAATAAGACGGGAATGCTTATTTCATATACACAGTTTTTTTTATTGCGGGAATCATAATGTTGAATGACTCTTAGATTAATCTTAGTCGAGCGGTACTTCAAGCTCACATGAAGGCGTCAGGTTACTCACACTGTTCTTTGGTATTGCGACTAAATTCGATTACCGATTAACTCGACGGAACTTTTATTCTGCGGGGATCAAATTGTTGACTCTCAGATTAACCGTCAAACGTTTCTTCAGCTCACGCCAGAAGTACCTCTGGCCCCTCTCGTCCTCGACCCAAGACATGTACGAACCATGCTCACTCAGGAAGAGTCTGACAACGTACGGGATCTCATCGTCTGGAATGTTCTCCGTGAACACCAGGACCACGTTCTCGATCTCGGTGTCGCTCACGTTGTCAATGGCAATGCGAAGCTTGGTTATGAACATGTTGTCCCTAACGGCGGCCCTGCTGAGCAGCAGCACAGTCTTGAAGCTCTTCTCGATGGCATGGCAGACGGCGTCCAGGTAGTGCATCCCCAGCATCAGATCCTCATCACCGAAGGCGATCCTTTGGAATTCCGGGAGCACTTCACCGAGGACCGGTCGGAAATAACGCGCGGCCCACTCTTCGTCGGCTTCCGTGAACATTATGTTGATATCATAGTCAACATCGTCATGGTTTCGAGCATCCTGAATCTCGTTGTATCCCAAAATAGCTAGCTTTAGGAGAAAGATTTTGTATCGCAGTAACCACCTGTGGTAGTACGCAAGAATCAGGATACACGATATTCCAATGAGCGCTAGTGACACGAGACAGTAGATGTATACCTTATCCTGACATAATTCACCCGACCTCAAAAGCAAAACTTGCTTTCCGCGCAAAGGCTCTAGAGTTGCCGAAGCCGATGAACACAAAGTTACGTCCGAGTTAGACAGTATATCACCAAACCACTCAACAAACCACTTCATGTCACAGTTGCACACAAGTGGGTTTCCTGATATGTCAATTGATTTCAAGATAGGCCGGAGGTGAAGAAAGCTGCTACGATTGAAACCCACCAAGTGGTTACCAGCAAGAGTCACATCCGTGAGGTTTGAAAAGGAATTGAGCAAATCTGCATCCAGGTAACCCATTATGTTATCATCAACATGTAGATGTTCCAAGGACGTCAGCGGAATTAAGGTGTAAGTAATAAGAAAGGACAATTGATTGCCCTCTAGGTGTAAAGTTCTTAATGAAATCATTCCTTCAAAGGCAGTGGCTGTAATCGTTCGGATTGTACCATAGCTTAGATCAAGTTCTTCCAAGTGTGTCAAGTTCCAAAATATTCCGGGAATAACCTCGTTTATCAGGTTGTTCTTGAAAGAGAGATGAGTAAGGAAATGCATGTCACTAAACAAAGAAACATTACGTATTGTGTCCCATAAATAGTTTATACGCACCTTTGAATTATCCAGGATCATTGTCTGCATTGATGTCACATTTTTAAAAGACATAGCCGGATCCCACATTGGAATCAATATAGATTGCGTTGTGCATGATTGAAAATAAAGAGTTTGAAGTTTCGGGGTATCAAAGTAAGTATATGGTGCAATTTCTGACCATTCGACCCATGAAGAGTGCAATGAAATTAAACTATTGGATTTAATATCCATATGAATATCGACAGCATGATCCACACTTAATAAACATAAATGTTCCAAGCCATTGAAGGAGCAATTCTGCAACAAACATGATTTACTATTGTTCAGATAGAGGTCAGTAATGTTGATTTTCCACACATCACATTCCGGGTTAAATTCCCGAAGATTATTTCCTTCCAAAAACAGTGCGCGAAGGTCTGTCATTCCTTCGAATGATTCCGGCAAAATGACAGATATATCGTTGCCTTGAAGAACAAGTTGCGAAATGCGAGATAAATTGGTTAATATCGGAGGTTCAACAATGATAAGGCGGTTATAGGACAAGTCTAGTCTTGTCAAAGACTTGTCGCAAAGATATTGGAAGAGATTCGGTGGATATTGTTTTATGACGGAAAGCGCTCCTTCCACGAAAAGTTCTGAAATCCAATTGGACCTTGAGACTCCAAGAAACAGATTTTTAACTTCGTTGATATTTAGTGGTGTCGATGGGAAGTCGAGATTCAGGGACCGTGCTGTGAGTGCTGCGATTGCGTCTGGATCTACTATCTCGATGGGATTTCCCCCGATGGAAAGAACCTTGGTAGGGCAGGTTAATACGAACGTCTCTTTTGTGAGTTTGCAAATAAAGTTGAAGGTTAGGTCTATGGATTTGTATCCTTGGCTATTGTTACATGACCGCACATTTAATAAGGTCACATTATTTCCATATATGTACAATTCTAAATCGTTAATAGGTGCATAAGCCATTCCTTCGGAGGGGAAAATTGTAAAAGCATTGAAAACGAGTGAGAGATGAAACAATTTACTCGAATGCTTAAATGTGTCAGCATGAATGGTGGTTAATTCATTATACTTAAATTCCAACCATCCCAGCTGTATTAGTAAGTGAAATGTTCCAGATTCTATCGTATGGATGTAATTAGATCCCAAGTCGATTTTCTTTAGAAATGTATATCGGCTGAACGAGTTATTCTTTAGAATTGATATGTTATTGTAAGTTAAAACAATTGACTCAATATTTGGGGTCAAATATTGTGGCACCTGTTTGAGGTAAAGTAACCTGCAGTCCGCGTGTCTAGTTGACAGGAGTTCGAGGCATACGCCCGATGTCAAGTTTGGTCCTGGCTTAACCCCAAGACCACGTTTTAAACTTCTGTCAAGGGAACTGAGTCCAAACTGAACATGGAACAGAGAAAGAAGAACTACAAGACGCAGTACTGGCGACGTTGTGCGAACTTCCATTGTGCTTGAATTGATGGTGGTTGGTCAGGGAAAATCTAAATGCGACACTTGATTATAATACGTCCGGCAATAATATCAATCCAAATAAATCAGTTATCAAAGCAAGATCAAATCTCTAAATTCGCGCAGATGAAAATTCAGCAAGTTGTTTTGAAATCTTTCCTTTCAAATTCATGATTATCAACAATTACAACGGTACCATTGGTTTCCTGTAAGACGTAGGACATTGGCAAGCCAAGATGCAAAAGTAATTATCGCACTGCGATTCTTCAAAGACTCTAATGAAGACAAAAATGGTAAGCGTGACGACATTTTAAGCGAAGCAAAGGGAGGGGGAGGCACGTGCTCCCCAAAATGACAAAGACAACATAACACATAAGAGAAAATCGGCGAAAACTAAAGGAATACATAATGTGTATCCCCTTCACCCACCTAATCAATCAGACCACGCTACTCAACTGGTTCATTTGTCCATATATGGATTAAACGTGAAAGTACTTTAATATATAATTAAGATGGATTGTTTAGACAATTTTTATGACGTTAAAAATAGTAATAATAATAAATTACATTTATATAGCGCATCATTGAATAAACATCTCTATGCGCTTTGCATGAATATATTACAACAAATTGATCACTTTTATTGGTATTTACAGTTTTGAAATCTCATTGATACTCCATTGTACAGTTATGTCAGCTTCGAGACAAGAGGCCATACGCCCCAGTGAGACGAGGGGGGGGGGGGGGGGGGGGGGGGGCGGGTATTGGTTCTGCCTTGCATGTGATGTGCCCTGTCCAAAAAAAATGACGCCTCCGAATGAAGTTTATTAGCAACACCCACTCGGCCCATAAGCGTAAGAGGTGGGCGGAATTACCCGGCCTCCCCCCCCCCCCCCTCCCTTATAGTACATAATTAGTATATTTCTATTTCCTTAACTTAAAGGGATATGTTCGTTTTGGTAAGACTGAACTTTAGCAACCAAAACCTGCACAATAACATCACAAACTAATAGTTTTAACTTCACCATGCTCGGGAGGTATATATACAATATTACAAACGACTAAGAAAAAAAGCCTGTTATCATTCAAAAAGAGCCGTTAAAACACAAGAGGGCGCTATCTAAACACGCATTGGTTTCAACCATTTTTCATACAAAATTGTGGATGTGATGTTTTGTTTAAATAATTATTGAATAGAGAGATCATCACTAACTATCTAAAACCCTCTTTTGAACAATTTTGAAAAAAGTAAGCATTTGATATATACATGAATATATTTTTAAGGGATAGTTGAGTATTGGTCAAACTGAATTTTAGTAACCAAAACCTGCATCGTTACGGTACAAACTAATAGTTATAACTCCACCATGCTCGAAAGGTATACACAATTACAAACGACTAAGTAAAAAATCAACTCAAGACGGCGGCACAGCGCTCTCTAAAAACTCATTGATTTTAGCCATTTTTATACAAAATTGTGCATTTGATGTTTTGTTAAAATAATGATTAAATAGAGATATCATCAACAACTATTAAAAAAAACTTTTTAGATTTTGTTCAAAGTAGTCTATAAGCATTTTTTGTATTTTTCTAAAAAGTCAAAATGTCCCCCGGCAATTTGTTCATTATTTCTTGAAGCGCGCGCCCTCTATACCAAAACTGAACTACCTCTTTACAAACAGGTAAAGTAATACCGGTTCATAAAAAATGGGATAAACACATATTTAGTAATTATATGCCTATTACTCAATTGGTCTTTAACAGGCTTTTCATGAATCTAGAACAAATTAGTTTATTGTCATCCAGTAAATATCGTTTAAAGGGGTAGTTTAGTTTTGGTAAGGCTGAACTTTAGTAGCCAAAACCTGCACAGTAACATTATAAACTAATAGTTATAACTCCACCATGCTCGAAAGGTATACAAAATTACAAACGACCAAGTAAAACGCCTGTTATCATTAAAAAAGAGCCATTAAAACACAAGAGGGCGCTTTTTAAAAAGGCATTGGTTTCAACCATTTTCAACCAAAATTATGCATGTGATGTTTTGTTGATATAATGATTAAATAGCGAGATCATCAACAACCATTTAAAAAACGCTTTTGAAAATTTTTGAAAAAGTGCAAGCATTTTAAAAATTTTTTCAAAAATCATCTAATTATTTGGACCCCAAATAATTATAAGATCAGATATATTTATTGATATTTCAGCCGTTTCTGGGTCGATTTTGACCAAATAAAGTTTATTCTGCCATTAAAATTGCATGTTCTCTCAAATTCGACACTCAGTTTTTCATTACCTCACAAAAGAATTGCGATGTGCAGCGCCCTCTCTACCAAAACTAAACTACCCCTTTAAGAGCCAATCATTCATGTTATCTAGCCCTTATTGACTTGCATGATAAATTAGTGACATATTGAATCTTATTTACATATTTTGGGCATTTTCTTGGATTTAAGTAGAGCTTTTGATTTGATTAATCATGATATTCTTTTGATGAATGTAAATATTTTGGCATTTGTGGCATCCCATCTATGTGGTTTATGAATTACTTGAATAGTAGATATCAATATTGTTTGTATAACTCATTGTATTTCTTCCAAATTACCTGTAAAGTGTGGAGTTCCGCAAGGATCCATACTTGGTCCACTCTTATTTTTGTATTATATGTAAATGATTTATGTAATGCCTCTTCTCAATCTAAATATGTATTATTCGACACCACTATCATTAGCACTGAGTGTGAGTTTAATTCTTTGATACTTAATACGAACCAAGAATTGTGTAAGGTTGCTAATTGGTTTTCATTAAATCGCCTCGTAATTAATTATACTAAAACTAATGTTGTTTACTTTGTAAAGAAATCCAAATTACAAAGTATAGATAATGTTCATATTTATATGGATGGGTTTGAATTAGAATTCTCTCGTTCTATTCGCTTCTTAGGCATATACTCTTGATGATTGTTAATTAGATTTTGATTTGTATTTTTATGAAATATGCCATAAGATTTTTACCAAAATCGGTATACTATTTAAGATGAAATTAGTTCTCTCATGCAAGTATTTATTTATGTTATACAATTCATTGATTCTTCCATATCCTCAATATTGTTATATTGTTTGGATTTGTGTAGGAAAAACAAAGTTAAATAATATGCATATATTACAGAAAAGGGGATATGATATATGTACCAATTCCTCCTTCAGAGCACCATTTCAACCATTATTTTTTAAGTTGAAGACATTGACTGTTTATGATATAAACATCTATCAGATTGCTATCACTATTTATCCAATTAACGCGAATGTCACACTAAATACACATTTTATTTATCACTCATCACTTTTTGCACTTGTCAACAAAGTTACTTGATCCCTTTAATATTTGTGTTCCTTACATCACAATGCATAATACAAATTGGAAATTCATGTATTAAACTTAAATTAAACACACTTATACATGAATATATAATTATACATAAAGAAGAGAGATTGATTGTTAATTGTTTGAATTATATAGTATTATGATTATAATGTAATGCATTTGTTATTATATACTTACTTAAAGCACTTTAAATATGTATTATTTATAAGGAATCATACTAATTATATAAACATATTTGATATGCATGAAATGCACTTATATTGGATTGGGTTATATGATTAAGGAAGTTTTTATTATATAATACTCAATGGAAATTAACATTTATACACTAGATATATTTATTTTGCTTTTATATTATGAATATTGTAGCATGATTATAAATGCCTTTGTTTAAATTGACTAAGTTTAAGCACTTGAAATATGTATTATTATTAAGGAACTATATTTTAGTATATACAAACATATTTGATATGCATAAAATGCACTTATTTTGGATTAGGTTATTTGATAATGCAATACTCACATGTAAATTAATATTTATACACAGATATATTTGTTTTGGTTTTATATTATGAATATAGATTTGAACAATGCCCTTGTCTAAATAGACTTACTTAAAGCACATGCATGAAATATGTATTATTTATAAGGAATTATATTACTTATACTTATACAAACATATTTGATATGTATAGGATTAGGATATATGATTAAAGGGGTAGTACAGTTTAGGTAAGGCTCAACTTTAGTAACCATGCATGGACAGTAACATTATAAAAACTAATAGTTTTAACTCCACCATGCTCAAAAGGAATACAAAATTACAAACGACTAAGTAAAAAGCCCGTTATCATTAAAAAAGAGCCATTAAAACTCAAGAGGGCGCTCTCTGAAAAGGCATTGGTTTCAACCATTTTTCATACAATGTTATGCATGTGATGTTTTATTGAAATGATGATTAAATAGAGAGATCATCAACAACTATTTTTAAAAAACGCTTTTAAATTTTTTTGTAAAAGTGCAAGCATTTTTTTTTTTTTTTTTTTTTTAATTCATCTAATTTTTTGGGCCCCAAATAATTATAAGGTCAGATATATTTATTGATATTTCAGCCGTTTCTGGGCCGATTTTGACCAAATAAAGTTTATTCTGCCATTGAAATTGCAAGTTCTCGCAAATTCGACACTCAGTTTTACATTACCTCACCAAAAAATTGTGATGCGCTGCGCCCTCTCTACCAAAACTAAACTACCCCTTTAAGATTGTTTTGATTATTATTATACAATACTCATGGAAATTAATATTTATACACAATACGTATCTGTTCTGGTTTCATGTGATGATTTGCTTTACATAAACTTGAGTGATTGTTTAGCTTATATTGGAAAATTAATAGTAGTATGTTTAATTGAGTAAATAGTACTACTTATAGTAGTCACAATGAAATACACATATTAAGTACATAATTATGTATAAGAATGGTATAAATACATGTTTATGCGTTCTAATTAAGATTTTATGTCATGCCTGTTTACACAAAGAACTTCCGATTTTGGACCAATAAAATGAAAATTGAAATAATTTTTACTAAATAGCAAATTATCATAATGCACGTAATAACATATAATTAATTTCGATTTTACCATAATATACCGATGTAAATAATGCCATGAAACCTAAATATTTAATACAAATACTATTTAATTTGCTGTCCCAAGCTCTTTACATATTTGTTTTTATTGTTTATTTTTACACTAATGATCATGGTGAATGTGAATTATAACAAGTTTCAACTCTGTAATAAACATTATCACATTAAGTAAAACAATATAATGAAACATCAAATTTGCTCAAAGTGCATGACTAGGATGACCATTCCAAGAGATAGATGTACCAGGGGAAACAAGTATATTTATCACCTGACTTAGTAAAATACGCGTCGTTGATTGGCTAACACAGTCAGGTGATTGCCATGTCAGTTTAAAGCGACAACATCGTTCCATCAGAGGGCGCCTTGCAAATATAGCAGTCACACGAAGGCGCCATGTTGCTCGCACAACAGCAAGGTCACACTGGGGTCACGCTATTCCTTGGTATTGCGACTATCCACCGGTAAAAGCGTCCGCACGTCACATAGTTCTGCGCAGGTGTAATGCAGGGATCGATCTACGATCCGTCACACCAAAGACCTTCAAATGGTCACTACAAGTACTGCCTTTATACTGTTGTAGGGTGTCGTCGGCAAAATGTGAAACAACAAAGCTTGAAGAGCATGAACAGGAGGGCCATTCCCGAGAGAAGATTGTACGAGCAATCAGCTACATGTATTATAAATGTGTTCACACATTAAAGTAATATTGTATCGTTGTATCAGAGGGCGACTTGCAAGGAGGTGTCATGGTACGCACACAATATCATTGCAGGATTGTACCTAGGTGCGATGACTTAAAGCGGTTAGAGCGTCATTCACCTGCACGGGTATTCTGCATGCAAACGAAATAAGGCGGCACGTACAATATGCATAACATCATAGCCTGTGCTCAATAAGACGGGAATGCTTTTTTCATATACACAGTATTTTGGTTTGCGGGAATCATATTGTTGATTGCCTCTCAGATTAATCTCAGTCAAGCGTTACTTCAAGCTCACATGAAGGCGTCAGGTTACTCACACTGTTCTTTGGTATTGCGACTAAATTCGATTACCGATTAACTCGACGGAACTTTTATTCTGCGGGGATCAAATTATTGACTCTCAGATTAACCGTCAAACGTTTCTTCAGCTCACGCCAGAAGTACCTCTGGCCTCTCTCGTCCTCGACCCAAGACATGTACGAACCATGCTCACTCAGGAAGAGTCTGATCATGTACGGGATCTCATCGTCTGGAATGTTTTCCGTGAACACTAGGATCACGTTCTCGATTTCGGTGTCGCTCACGTTGTCCATGGCAATGCGAAGCTTGGTCATGAACATGTTGTCCCTAACGGCGGCCCTGCTGAGCAGCAGTACAGTCTTGAAGCTCTTCTCGATGGCATGGCAGACGGCGTCCAGGTAGTGCATCCCCAGCATCAGATCCTCATCACCGAAGGCGATCCTTTGGAATTCCGGGAGCAATTCACCGAGGACCGGTCGGAAATACCGCGCGGCCCACTCTTCGTCGGCTTCCGTGAACATTATGTTGATATCATAGTCAAAATCGTCATGGTTTCGAGCATCCTGAATCTCGTTGTATCCCAAAATAGCTAGCTTTAGGAGAAAGCTTTTGTATCGCAGTAACCACCTGTGGTAGTACGCAAGAATCAGGATACACGATAGTCCAATGAGCGCTAGTGACACGAGACAGTAGATGTATATCTTCTCCTGACAATATTCACCCGACCTCAAAAGCAAAAATTGCTTTCCGCGCAAAGGCTCTAGAGTAGCCGAAGCCGATGAACACAAAGTTACGTCCGAGTTAGAAAGTATATCACCAAACCACTCAACAAACCACTTCATGTCACAGTTGCACAGAAGTGGGTTTCCTGATATGTCAATTGATTTCAAGAGGGGTCGGAGTGGAAGAAAGCTGCTGCGATTGAAATCCATCATCTGGTTACGAGCAAGTGTCACATCTGTGAGGTTTGGAAATGAATTGAGCAAATCTGATTCCAGGTAACCCATTATGTTGTCATCAACATGTAGATGTTCCAAGGACGTCAGCGGAATTAAAGTGGAAGTAAAAAGAAAGAACAGTTGATTGCCCTCTAGGTGTAAAGTTCTTAATGAAATCATTCCTTCAAAGGCAGTAGCCGTAATCGTTCTGATTGTACAATAGCTTAGATCAAGTTTTTCCAAGTGTGTCAAGTTCCAGAATATTCCGGGAATAACCTCCTGTATGACGTTTTTCTTGAGAGAGATATGAGTAACGTCGTGCATGCCACGAAACAAAGAAACCTTACTTAATGGGTCCCATAAGTCGTATGTACCCACCTCTGAATTATCCAGGATTATTGTCTGCATTGACTTTACATATTTTAAAGACATGGCCGTATTCCATGGACTAAAATAAGATTGCGCTTTGCACGATTGAAAATAAAGAGTTTGAAGTTTTGGAGTATCAAAGTAAATAAATGGTTGCGCTTTTGACCATTCAACCCATGACGAGTGCAATGAAATCAAACTATTGGATTTGATATCCAAACGAATATCGAGAGCATAATCCAAACTTAATAATCGTAAATGTTCCAAGCCGTTGAAGGAGCAATTCTGCAACACACATGATTTACTATCGTTCAGAAAAAGGTCAGTAATGTTGACTTTCCACACATCACACTCCGGGTTAAATTCCCGAACATTATTTCCTTCCAAAAACAGTGCGTGAAGGTCTGTCATTCCTTCAAATGATTCCGGCAAAATGACAGATATATCGTTGTTTTGAAGAACAAGTTGCGAAATGTGAGATAGATTGGTTAATATCGGAGGTTCAACAATGATAAGGAGGTTATCGGACAAGTCTAGTCTTGTCAAAGACTTGTCGCAAAGATATTGGAAGAGATTCGGTGGATATTGTTTTATGACCGAAAGTGCTCCTCTCATGGAAAGTTCTATAATCCAATTGGACATTGAAACACCAAGAAACAGATTTTGAAGTTCATTGATGTTAATTGGTGTCAGTAAGTAGTCGAGACACAGAGACCGTACTGTGAGTGCTGCGATTACGTCTGGATCGACTATCTCGATGGAATTCATCGAGATGGAAAGAAACTTGGTAGGGCAGGTTAATACGAACGTCTCTTTTGTAAGTGTGCGAATAAAGTTGGAGGATAGGTCTATGGATTTGTATCCTTGGCTTTTGTTACATGACGGCACATTTAAGAAGCTCACATTATTTCCATGTATGTACAATTCTAAATCTTTAATAGGTGCATAAGCCATTCCTTCGGAGGGGAAAGTTGTAAAAGCATTGACAGCGAGTGAGAGATGAAACAATTTACTCGAATGCTTAAATGTGTCAGCATAAATGGTGGTTAATTTATTATACCGTAATACCAACCATCCCAGTTGTTTTAGTAGGTGAAATGTTCCAGATTCTATCGTATGGATGAGATTATATCCCACGTCGATTTTCTTTAGAAATGTATATCGGCTGAACGAGTTATTCTTCAGAATTGATATGTCATTGTAAGTTAAAACAATTGACTCAATATTTGGGGTCAAATATTGTGGCACCTGTTTGAGGTTAAGTTCTGTGCAGTCAGCGTGTCTAGTTGACAGGAGTTCGCGGCATATGCCCGATGTCAAGTTTGGTCCTGGCTTAACCCCAAGACCACGTTTCAAACTTCTGTCAAGGGAACTGAGTCCAAACTGAACATGGAACAGAGAAAGAAGAACTACAAGACGCAGTACTCGCGACGTTGTGCGAACTTCCATTGTCCTTGAATTGATTGTGGTTGGTCAGGGGAAATCTAAATGCGGCACTTGATGATAATTATACGTCAGGCAATTATATCAATCCAGATAAATCAGTTATCGAAGCAAGATCAAATCTCTAAATTGGCGCAGATGAAAATTCAGTAAGTTGTTTTGAAACCTTTCCTTTCAAATTCATGATTACCAAAAATTACAACGGTACCATTGGTTTCCTGAAGGTGAATGACATTGGCAAGCCAATATGTAAAAGTAATTATCGCATTGCGATTCTTCACAGATTATAATGAAGACAAAATTGGTAAGCGTGACGACATCTAATTACAAAAGCGTAGCAAAGGGAGTCACGGAATGGTGGTGGGGGGGGGGGGGGGGGGGGGGGGTGGGGGAGGGGCACGTGCCGCCAATAATGACAAAGACAACACAACACATAAGAGAAAAATCGATGAAAACTAAAGGAATACATAATGTGTCCCCTTCACCCACCTAATCAATCAGACCACGCTACTCAACTGGTTCATTTGTCCATATATGGATGAAACGTGAAAGTACTTTGATAATAAAGGTGGGTTGTTTAGACAATTTTATGACGTTAATAATAATAATAATAATAAATTACATTTATATAGCGCATCATATGAATAAACATCTCTATGCGCTTTACAGGAATATATTACAACAAATTGATCACTTTAATTGGTATTTACAGTTTTGAAAGCTCATTGATACTCCATTGTACAGTTATGTCAGCTTCGAGACAAGAGGCCATACGCCCCAGTGAGGCGAGTGGGGTGGGGGCCAGGGAGGGGGGAGGGTATTGGTTCCGCCTTGCATGTGATGTACCCTGTCAAAAAAAAATGACGCCTCCGAATGAAGTTCATCAGCAACGCCCACTCGGCCCATAAGCGTAAGAGGTGGGCGGAATTACACGGCCTCCCCCCCCCCCCCCCCCCCCCCCCCCTTAGTACATCATTAGTATATTTCTATTTCCTTAACTTAAAGGGATAGTTTCGTTTTGGTAAGACTGAACTTAGCAACCAAAACCTGCACAATAACATCCCAAACTAATAGTTTTAACTCCACCAGGTATACAAAATTACAAGCGGACTAAGAAAATAAAGCCTGTTCTCATTAAAAAAAGAGCCGTTAAAACACAAGAGGGCGCTATCTAAAAAAACGCATTGGTTTCAACCATTTTCAAACAAAATTGTGCATGTGATGTTTTGTTAAAATAATGATTTAAATAGAGAGATCATCACTAACTATTTAAAAATCTCTTTTGTCATTTTTTTTGAAAAAGTGTAAGCATTTGATATATACATGTATATATATACAAGCGAAAAGTGAACTAATACATACAGCTTCGGTTTCTTCCAATATATAAATAATTGCAAAGAATAATCATAAATGATCATGTATATATATATATACAGGGTGTTTAAAAAAAAGGTAATCAAAGTTAAAAGGTCAATCATTTCAAAATGATACATTCTTATAATTTCAACCAGACATAGATATAAAGAGTAGTTATTCAGCTTTAATATGATACCTTTCCGGAATCACTAATTTCACGCATCGCTGAGTTCTCTGTTGTTGAAGTGACACGTCGAAAACACACTTTTTGCAAGTTTGGGCTAATGAATGAAAGATTGAAAGTACAATAATGGTGCCACACTTTAATGAAAACGTTGATTTGAACAATTTGTGTTGGGTATGCGAGTTAATGAATCGTTTAGCTGAATACATTCACCGATATCATGTACATTTTACTTGAACATGAATATGCGCTGGCCTGCCATCCACCAGAAGTAAATTCTTATGTTGATATCATTCGTTAAAAATGGACTAAAATTGGATTAGAAACTTTGAAGAAGGTCAAGTGATTGGGCCATTTTTCTTCAAGGAAATAAACATTAACTGGTAACATGTACATTTAGATGATACCTCAGTTGGAGGAACACATTAGGCAACAGGTGCGAGGAGTATTTAGACAGATTCAGGACAGTGCCCAACCCATCACCGTGCCGCTATCACAGATGGACTAGGGGAGCTCTGACAGTGGGGAAAGGGTCATTGCGATAACAAATGAGATGGAATGGCCACCAAGGTCATCTAATTAATTTTTGTTGACCTCTTAATGTTTGGATATTTAAAGAACAAGGTTCTGGGTGATTTGCAGGGCCGCAATCGACACGAGTGGATGTTTTAGCACCAAAATGATAACTAATCCCTAAGAGTTATGTGACACCACTCATTTTTCAAGAATCCATTCATAAGCCCAAACTTCCAAAAAGTGGGTTTTGCACATGTCATATTCAACGGCAAAGAACTCAGGGATGCGGTGACATTGTTGATTCAGAAAAGGTATCAAATTAAAGCTAATGAGTAACTCTTTACATCCATATCTCATATGTGAACATATCTAGTTTGAAATAATTGACCTTTGAACTTCGATTACCTTTTTTTGACACGCTCTGTATATATATATATTTTTTTTAAAGGGATAGTTGAGTATTGGTCAAACTGAACTTTAGTAACCAAAAACGTTAATCATTACGGTACAAACTAATAGTTATAACTCCACCATGATCGAAAGGAATACACAATTACAAACGACTAAGTAAAAACCCTGTTATCATTTTTTTTTAAGAGCCGTTACAACTCAAGACGGCGCTCTCTAAAAACTCATTGGTTTTAGCCATTTTTTCATACAAAATTGTGCATTTGATGTTTTGTTAAAATAATGATTCAATAAAGATATCATCAACAACTATTACAAAACCAATTTAGATTTGTTTCAGAGTAGTCTATAAGCATTTTTTGTATTTTTCTAAAAAGTCAAACTGTCCCCCGGCCAGTTTTTCATTATTTCTTGAAGCGCGCGGCCTCTTTACCAAAACTGAACTACCCCTTTACAAATAGGTAAAGTAATACCGGTTCATAAAAAATGGGATAAACAAATATTTAGTAATTATATGCCTATTACTCAATTACCAATATTTTCTAATTTTTTTTAGAGCGATTGGTCTTGAACATGCTTTTCATAAATCTAGAAAAAAATAGTTTATTGTCATCCAGTAAATAATATGGTTTTAAGCGCCAATCATTCATGTTATCTAGCCCTTATTGACTTGCATGATAAATTAGTGACATATTGAATCGTTTTAAAATATTTTTGGCATTTTCTTGGATTTAAGTAGAGCTTTTGATTTGATTAATCATGATATTATTTTGATGAAATTGAAATATGTTGGCATTTGTGGCATCCCATCTATATGGTTTATGAATTACTTGAATGGTAGATATCAATATGTTTGTATAACCCATTGTATTTCGTCCGAATTACCTGTACAGTGTGGAGTTCCGCAAGGATCCATACTTGGTCCACTCTTATTTTTGTATTATATGTAAATGATTTATGTAATGCCTCTTCTCAGTTTAAATATTTATTATTCGCTGACGACACCACTATCATTAGCACTGACTGTGAGTTTAATTCTTTGATACTTAATACAAACCAAGAATTGTGTAAAGTTGCTAATTGGTTTTCATTAAATCGCCTCGTAATTAATTATACTAAAACTAATGTTGTTTACTTTGTAAAGAAATCCAAATTACAAAGTATAGATAATGTTCATATTTATATGGATGGGTTTTGAATTAGAATTCTCTCGTTCTATTCGCTTCTTAGGCATATACTCTTGATGATTGTTAATTAGATTTTGATTTGTATTTTTATGAAATATGCCATAAGATTTCCCCCAAAATCGTATACTATTTAACATGAAATTAGTTCTCTCATAATGCAAGTATTTATTTATGTTATACAATTCATTGATACTTCCATATCCTCAATATTGTTATATTGTTTGGATTTGTGCAGAAAAGGGCATATGATTGTGTATATGTACCAATTCTTCCTTCAGAGCACCATTTCAACCATTATTGTTTAAGTTGAAGACATTGACTGTTTATGATATAAAATATATCATATTGCTGTCATTATTTATAACACTTTGAATAAATTGGCTCCCTCGAATATTTTATGTATGTTTGAAACCGTGTCCGGACTACTACCCCCTGGACAACCACCCCCCGGACGATTACCCCCGGAAAACTACCCCCCTAGGACAATTACCCCCCGGACAACTACCACCCGGACAATTACCCCCCTAGGACAATTACCCCCCAAGACAATTACCCCCCAAGACAATTACCCCCCCCCAAGACAATTACCCCCCAAGACAATTACCCCCCAAGACAACTACCCCCCAAGACAACTACCCCCCGGACAACTACCCCCCGGACAACTACCCCCGGACAACTACCCCCCGGATTATTACCCCCCA